>NNCF01125995.1:0-19478 GCA_002313205.1 Laupala kohalensis | reverse complement strand
AATTTGTCTCCGTATACTTGAGTATCTTCTGCAATCAGTTAGTAGGTGACGCACTGTCAAAGAACAGCTACACTCCTCACAAACGGGTTCATCATCAAGTAGTAAGAGATACCTATGAGTGAGAGGACAATGTGCTACGCGCAGGCGGGTCAGCAGNAATGTCCTATGCGCAGGCGGGTCAGCAAGACCTCGTCGCGCCGGGCTGGCCTACAGGAACTGCTCCATGACTTAACAGAAGATTTGATAAGTCGGAGCTTATTCCTTTCAACAGCTAACCACTCATTGCTCCATTCATTCAGAATCCTTATATTGACGGAATTTAGGAGATCTCGTTCTGGAATCGTGGAGAAATCCATGCGATTCTTGAGGCATACCGTCTATGCGAAAACGTCTGCTTCCTCATTTCCTCTAATACCCATGTGTCCCGGAACCCAGCAAAGCATTATGTTCTTTCCATCATTTTGGAGTGATAAAAGCACATCCTGGATGTTCTGGATCAGCTTATCAGCTAAATACATATTCTGGATTGCTTGAAGGGCACTCAGCGAATCAGAACAAATCAGAAAATGCGCCACTTTGTTGATCGCAATGCTCTTAATATGGCGTAGCACTCAGCAGTGTAAACACTGCACAAGTCACCTAGACGGTAGCCACAGGTCTCACGGGGAAAAACCACAGAGCAGCCGACACCATCAGCTTGCTTCGACCCGTCAGTAAACACAAGGATACGGACCCGGTGTTTGTCGAGCATTAGGTGAAAGTATACCCTCAACATCGGAGCTGGAGTGTTCTTTTTGTCATGATGCAGAAGATCGAAAATAAGCTTCGGCATGTGCAGATATCAAGAAGGAGACTTACTAAAACCTTGGTGTAAAACATTAGGTGTGCGTATATTTAAGGTTTCTAAAATTTGTTTGGAGCGATATCCAAAAGGTTTGGTTACTCTCAGTCTGTTGTTGTAGAAACGGATGGAAGAAGAGGAAGGATGAAAAACCGCGTTGTGCACCAGCTGTCGGGTAAGGTTTGCACGTGGCAAAAGTGTCGTAGCATGAGGAGTTACCGCCAGAGGTAAAGATATGGTTTGCCACTCTCGACATACAAACTCGGAATGGGACTAGTGCGGTAGGCTCCCGTTACTAGTCGAATTCCTGCATGGTGGACACTATCCAACTTCCTTAAATAGCTTGTACGAGCAGAGCTATATACAACGCAGCCATAATCGAGCCGAGATCTTATGAATGCTCGATAAAATTGGTGGAGGGAGTAGCGATCAGCGCCCCAATCCCTGCTACTCAGGCACTTTAATAAATTCAGAGACTTTAATGTTCTTGCTCTTAGGTCTGTCAGATGTTCAATCCAATTTAGTCTCTGATCAAAAATTAGACCTAAGAATTTTACAAATGGGTAGAATTTTAGAACGTTGTTCCCCAGGGTGAGGTGAGGTTCTACCAGAAGGCTTGGTCTCCTACTGAAAAGAACACAGCGTGTTTTCTCAGCAGAGAAACGAAAACCTGTCGTTTTCGACCAGTGGTATAATGTATTAAGGACGAGTTGGATTTGTCGCTCCGCACCTGTGACACTCTGTGATGAACAAAAGGTAGCAAAGTCATCAACAAAAAGAGAGTGTAAAACAGGATTCTTTACAGCAGACGTTATGCTGTTTATGGCCACTGCAAATAAGGTCTCACTCAAGACTGAACCCTGAGGAACACCGCTCTTGGAGAAGGAGATCCGAGGTGTCTCTTCCAATTCTATAACGGAAAGAACGTTGATCCGCAAAGGACATGAGCTTCAAGGGAAGACGTCCTCTAAAACCCTAGGCATAGAGTTGTTGTAAAATGCCATGACGCCAAGTAGTATCGTAAGCCTTCTCGATGTCGAAGAATATTCCGATGAGATGTTGTCTTCGGACGAAAGCATCTTGAATTGCTGATTCCAGAAGTAAGTTGCCCAGGGTGGAATGGAACTTCCTGAAACCACACTGAGATCGACTCAGTCAATAATGCCGTTCAAGATACCAGACGAGACGTCGGTTGATAATTCTCTGGTTTTACCAACGCAACTCGTCAAGGCAATGCTTCGATAACTACTAATGTTCGTTTTGTCCTTACCTGGTTTTAGTAAAGGGATAAGCGTTGCTTCCTTCCAGGAATCATGGAATACTCCCTCGGACCAAGAAAGATTAAAGATATCCAGAAGATATTCTTTCGACTCGAGACTGAGTTGTCTCAGCATTTCATAATGAATTGAATCAGGGCCAGGAGCAGTGTCGTGGACTGTTGCTAGATCTGACTCAAGTTCCCACATGGAGAAGGAAGAGTTGTAGGGTTCCCAGTTGGTGGAACGAAATCAAAAGATATGCTCTGTGCTGTTTCCCTTTTTCTCGCGAAATCAGGAATGCAGTTTGCTGTAGATGTTAGGGCAGCAAAGCCATCACATTTGCCATATCTCTGTTGTTGGTGAGAATCCGACCCTGATAATTGAGTCCAGATATTCGGACTCGAGAATACCTTCCAGATATCTTTCGGATTCACTCCCATACTTTAGTGGACGATGTTGTTCTCTTAATGGTGTTGAGAAACTCTTTCCAGGAGGTGGATTTCGATTCTTTGATAGTTCTGCGCGCTTTTGCTCTAGCAATCCGATATGCGGCGAGGTTTTCCGGAGATGGATTAGCCTTAAATTTCCGTAATGCTCTTCGCCTTGCCCGAATGGCGGACCGACATGCGTCGTTCCACCAGGGTACATGAGGTCTTCGCGGAAACATAGATGTTTTCGGAATGGATTCATCAGCGGCGTGATGAATCACCTGAGTCAGATGGTCGACCCTCTCTTGGACACTACCCGTTTCTCTGAAGAAAGACAGAGAACGGTACAGTGTCGAATTTGCCTTTCTGAGGATCCATTTCCGTGGCTTGCATTCGGGAACAGTTGCACGTTCCTGCAAGAACAACCAGATAGGATGATTGTCGCTACCATGCACATAATTTTTTACCCTCCATTGAAAGATATCAGCAACTCCAGGAGAGCAAATTGACAGGTCTATAGCAGTCCAAGACTCTGTGGCAAACGCAAAGTGGGTCATCTCCCCGGTGTTCAGTAGACATAAATCTTCCCGCTCAAAAAGACTATTCAGCAGTCGACCCCTGGGGCAATCGCTCGACGAGCCCCTCAGTAAACTGTCGGCGTTGAAATCTCCGAGGAGGAGGAATAGTCGAAAGATCTGGTTAATTAAATTCTTGAGGGAAGTCTCCGAGAAGTCTCGTGTCGGAGGAAGAAAGATTGAACACACGGTCATTGCTGGCACGCTCTGAGTTTTGACTCCTGTAGCCTGAATTTGAGTTTGTAGGAGAACAGGTGAGCAGAGGATTGTGTTTCTAACAAACACGGCAACTCCACCTCTTGCTCGATCTCCCGTAGTGTAGTCATATCTGAAGCTGCTGTAACCTCGCAGAGAGGGTGAGTGTTCTGTTGAAAGGTGTGTCTCTTGTAGGCAAATACAGATCGGATTACGACGCGCTAAGAGTTGTAACTCTTCACGTTGAGTTCTATAGCCATTAAGGTTCCACTGAAGTATGGAAGCCATTACTATTTGGAACCTCCGGGGTCAGGTTCGTGAATGTGTATTTCCCCGTCACCGTCGGGCAATACACATTCTGACTCCGAGGAAGAAAGCACAGAGACGTTCTTTTTACGTCTGTGCGATTATTTTGTCTGGCGTTGTATTGATGTTATCAAAAATTGAACAGGTTTCAGGGGTTTAGCCCTAGAACCCTGCTTTGTCTTTGTCTGTGTTTTTGTTGCAGTAGGTTTAGTACTACTTGCTTTTTCGTAGTAGTTGGTGGTGTTTTAGGCTTGACAGGAACGACAGAAATATCTTTCTTTCCGCATTTACACTGACATGTGCACGACGTTGTCGTAGACACGTCAGTGAAATTGGCCTGAACAGATACGGTTTTCATCTGCTTTGGAGTCTTGAGGTGGAGTAACTGGTAGAAAATACAGGGTGTAAAGCCCTGTATTTCTTCCGCGCTTCACCGTACGGGATCTTCTCCGTAGTTTTTATTTCCTGCACTTTCTTTTCTTCGAGAAAGGCGACACACTCCCTGCTCCATACCGGGTGGCTGCCTGTGCGATTAATGCACTTTACAGGCCCTGGGCATGAGACGCCGGGTTCGTGTGCCTCCTTTCCGCACTTTCCACAGGTATCACGTCCCTTACACGATGTTTCGTGTATCCAAACCTGACACTTGAAACAGCGCAGAGGATTCGGAATAAAGGGACGGACCGGCAGGTTTAGCCATCCAGCCTTCAGATCCTTTGGTAGTTTAGGACAGTCAAAAGTCACGATGAAGGAACTGGTCTTCTCCAGAACACCATTTACCTTCCTCATGATCTGACTGACCTCAACTACATGGTCAGCCTTCCATTCTGCAACAAGTTCTTCTGTTGCCATTTCCATTATGTCCCTGTAACTTACGACCCCCTTCCTGCGATTAAGTTCAGTATGGAGTTCGCACTTTACAGGGAACTCGCCAAGCATACTACAATCAAGTGGTTTCAATGCTTGCTTGCTTGTTTTTGTCTCAAGCAGCATTGTTCCGTTTCTTAAACTTTTTATATTTTTTAACGTACCAGCAAGACTTTCTAGGCCTTTAAATATATAAAAAGGTGATACTTTTTCGAAGGTTCCGTTGGTACGTGACCTATGTAGAAAAACATTCTCATAAGGAATGTTCTGTAACTTTGGCTATGTGCTATGGAAGTGGGAGGGCTGTCAACCCTCGGCCGCTTCGAAGATCCTGAGGCGTGGTACTTACCCTGCGGCTCGCCCACTCCGCAAGGCAGGGAAAAAAAGGAATCATTCATTTTGTCTCACGAGTTCGGAGGAAATAAATGTCCGGTGACGTGGAGCCCCCACATCACGCCACTAAGCCTTGCTCAACTGAGGTCCGGTAGTTGCCCCAGAGGTTGTCCGCTAGTGAGAGTTTGTCCTCAACACCCATTCACCTCATCGGCGCGTAACACACCTTGAGGTTGAGGGTTTTTTTTAATAGAAGTTTAATCCTTCCTCGCGACCCGGCCAATGAAGGCAAGATCTCCGTCCTTTGAAACACGTAACTTTCCACCATCGCACTAATGGTGGTCGCTGAAGCATGTCCAAAGCTTACGGTATCCGACGACTGGTGGCGCAGTACCAGTCCCTAGCTCGGGGCCGTGGGTTCGCCGAGCCCATACTCACTGGAAACTGAGCTCCCTGCGGGGGAAAGAAGAGAAGGACGAAGAGGAGAAGAAGAAAGAGAAGAAGAAAAAGAAGAAAGAGAAGAAGAGGAAAATGAAAGATACCCTAGCTCTAATAGCGTCGGGATCGACTTTAGAAACAGGCCCGGGAAGCTTTAAAAAGATGATGCGGCAAGGCAGAATATATGGAGATATGAAGAGCTATTGAGTTACAGAACCTTTGGAACCAATTAGGTGTTACAAACGTCACATATTTGGGCATTTTGCAAGAGGATGTGCAGAAAAGAATATTATTTGTGGACATTGCGGACTTCTAGGGCACTAACACAAGGACTCTACAAAGAAGGAGAAACATTACAATGTGTTAACTACTCAAGAAAGAAGCAAGATGCTACGTATTCAATATTGTCAGAGGAGTGGACAGAGTATAATCTAATGGTAAGAGTATTGAATTATCAACAGATTATGGATATAAGAATTTACTGCAGTATATACAGAGGAATGCAAGAGGGTCAGAAGAATAAGCAGAATATATGAAGAGGAATGAAATAGTAATAAAATGAAATAGCAATAACCTACATCCAAGAACATTATGCACCGAAGTGAAAACCGTGTCATGACCCACAAACATTCACGGTTATAATAACCAATATATCATGAGTGGTAACCTATCTGAATGATAGAGAAATACATATTTGGGAAAGTAGTCGGGAGAAAATTGTAAAGTAATACGTTGTGAAGAGAATGGTAAGCAAATAATACTTGTCAATACATACAGTCGCTATGGTGGCGATATAAAAATGGATTTACTAAAATTGGATCAAATTTTGAAACAATTTAATGGGGAAGACATAATAAAGTGTTTGGATGCAAATGCGCGATGGGGGGATCGAAAAACGATCAAAGGAGGAAAGGAAGTGGAAAGATTTGATTTAAAAACAAATTAAACATTTATAATGAATTAGAAGAGAATACTTCTATTCGATACAGGGGACTTTCAATAACAAATTTAACATTATCGACCAGGTTAAAGAAAATACAATTACAGGTTGGTGCATAAAGGAAGGCGTTGATTGTGACCACAGAGCCATAGTATTTGAGATAATGCTGATACAAAGACGCAAGAGAAACAACTTAGACGCAAAGTGTCATGGGATAAATACAGACATAGGTGTTTTATGATGGTATCTGCGTGAATATGAGAGTTTGAGATACGGTTGAAGAAATGATAGATGCTTCACACCTAGATTGAAGGAAATTTGCTCTCTGCGTTTTGAAGGCTGGCAGGGACAGCGGAGGTGGACCAAGGAGCTATCAAAACTGAAGAAAGAGAAAGGAGAGACAAGAAGAAAATTGGCACAATATAGGAAAGCAAGAAGGGAAGAAACAAGAGAAAAAGATGAATATCAAAATGCCAGAATAAGTTAAAAATAGCTGTTATGAGAGCAAAAAAGCAAAGTTGGCAGCGCTTCTTAGAAGAGGTGGAAAGGAATACATGTTGGGGAATATCCTACAATGTTACAACGGGTAGAAAAAAATAAAGAAAAAAATAAATGTCGCATTCAATGGGGAATGAAGATGAAATTACGACATGGAAAGGCATAAGAGAGAAGATAATAGGAACACTATTACCGGAAGAGGAGAGATAACAATAAAATTAGGGATGGATAACGTTGGTGAAAGTGAAGAAATGATGGAACATGAATTGGGAGAAATGATCAAGTAGTTAAAGAGAAATAAATCAGTGGGAGATGACGGAATTCAGCATATGATACAAGAAAGCTATAACCACATAAGAAAAGACCTGTTTAGATTATATAATAAGTGCATTAGTCTGAGGGTGTCTCCGCTGATCTGGAAAATAGTAGATTGAAAATTATCCCTGAATGATACGAAAAAAGAGATCGGAGGAACCCAAGATCATACGGACCTATTTCGTTAGTTCCCACAATTGGGAAGATACTTGATAAGTGGATCGGAAAAAAATTGGAAACGATGTGGAAGGAAATGGGTTGGTAAATGATAGACAATACTGTTTCTGGCGAGGGAGAAGTACAGAGGATGCGGTGTTACTGGTGATACAAGAAACGAAAGGACAGACGGAAAAGTACTTAATAATTTTACGCTTCTCGACATGAACAAAACCTCTATCAAATGTCAAAAATGAATGGCAGGTGACCAAAAATATATGAAAGAAAGGTTACAATTCAGTGTTGTAGACAACTCTCACAATTTGCTGTAAAAGCTCGGAGGTATTTAGCTTGTACCTTGACCAGCACATACCTGTCCTGTCGTCTGTAGGTCCTTATATGCACTACTAATATGATTATGGTACTTTACCGGTTTTGGGGGCTGTTGGCGATGACACGATGCTTCGTTTTTCGAGTCTACCTCAATTTCCAATTTTTTGTCTCTTAGCCCGTTACTGATATCCATTCGACAAATGTACTTTACGAACTAATTGATTTTTTTGTATTTAAACGTTATTAATTCTATACATACAAACGGTTGTTCGGTTTTTCAATATTTGATAGAAAACCGACAGAGGAAACTGGAAACAGGTATTTCTCTGTCATGATATGAGTAATGTCCCACTTTTCATGATCATATATGATACAATTATATGATATAAGTATTTCTGCTTTTTTGTCTTTCGGGTCCAACTTACCAGAAATAGTTAGTAGTCATTTGAGAAGTAGCTACTGTTGTTTTAATGGTGTCGTAATTTTGTGTATTTGCTACTTGACCAATAGAACGAAGTAAGTGTGTAGATCTATTTATTTCACCTTATCAATAAAGTAGCATAAATATGTTCAGATAACTGATTTTTCTTCCATTTCCATAATCGAGAACGCTCCAAATGGAAAAATGTTACATACTAAGTGGAAGAAAGTTTTTTAGTATAGAAAGTATGATGTGTAGAAATAATTTGATTGTCAGGACATAATGGGTGTATGGGGTATAGAGCAAAGAGGGTTCTTCTTATGAAGCTAGAGGAGGCTTAGCTGTAAAAGTAAACGAAGAAATTAAATACAATGAAGACGTCAATATTCAGACACAAGCTGTGCAAGTAACGTCTATTAAAGTACGAACAAAAAGCAAAAGGTATGTGGTGTCAATATATTGTCTTCATCGTTATAAATTATTAAGGAAAGATTTTGATAACCTTTTACTTCTGTTACGAACACATTTAATAATTGAAGGAGACTTTAACGCGGGATGTAAACCGAAATGTGAATGCCAGTCAACAAGGACACCAATGCACTAAACCACGAATTCCAATATAAAAAAATCCTGTTTTAATTGACTTATATATTACAAGACGAGTGACGACTAATTATATAAAGGCTGAGGATCCTTAATCTGATCGTTCGGAAATTGCGATGACTGTATGTAATCTTAGTAACTCATCTACTACTACAAACAGTTCCAACCTTAAGTAGTTGGGAAACAGATTGGAATAGTTTGAGCGAAGATTAAAAAAATATTGATTTCCAAATACTCCAAAGACTTGAACTCAGTAAGACTTCAACAACTTAAAAAAGAGATTGAGAAATTCAATTCTGGTGTCCAAAACCTTACATTCATTTCATAAATCAACATGCTGTTGAGGAAGGTTCACACTGAAAAATCACAAAAGCCATTAAAAAACCGAAAAAACAAATATCATCAATACAAGGTAAAAAAAGTAAATGAGCAAAAGCAACATAGAAATGGCAGAATTATTTGCAAAACATTTACATAAAACATTTCAACCATCTCCAAGACATACTCATGAAGAAATAATCCCACAAATCAACAATTCTTCCAGGGAAGAAACAAAACTAAAGGTTCTAAAATAATTAACAAAAGAAAATCCAGGCTATTATTTGATCACTGGAAATAATTTTAATTCAAGGATTTCCAAGAGATGATCTTGTTAATTTTTTCGCGTGATAAATACTGCTTCTGTTGTTAGCTGAGGTAATCATGACTACCAAACAGGTAAGACGAGAATAAATTGTCATCTTGTAGGCAAATATTCTTGTTGCAAATAACATAAGAAATATTCGATAAATTATAATGTAGGTGACTGAAACCAAAAATTAAAGGAAGGGAACGTATACCAAATCGTCAGTTAAGATTTACAGAAAAAACTCTACGATTGAGCAGGTGAATCACTTTACAAATATTATTGAGAGTTCACTAGAAGAGAAAGAGATATGTTTTTGTTCCTTTTTGGATTTTGCACAAGCATTTGATATAAGAGATCTCTCTGAAGAATTTAACTCTCCTTCTAACTTCATACATTTTAGATAGATGATTTCGTGTTGAATTTGACGGTGAATATTCAGAATTAAAACTTTAGGGGCAGAAACCTTGCAAGGAAGGTACAGGGACCAATTCTTTATCTTCAGTATAGCAGAGATATGCCATATTGTAAAGAAACAAATATTTTAACATTTGCTGATTGTACTTCATTGATAGTGTGGCAAAATTATTCAAGACAAAAAATACAAAATTACAGAAAGTAACATGCCTAGTCTGTAACTGGACGGAGAAGTGGCGTATATGTCTCACTAAATCTGAATCCACTTAAATAAATTTACCGGTTATCATCAAGAAAATATACCAAGTACCAGTGACAATAAATGCAAAAGTAGTTTTGTATGAAAATACTGCTTAGTGTCTCGGAATCACTCTAGATTCCCGATTACGTCGGAAGAAGCATGTGAAGATGTCTTTAATATTTAGTTCTTTTACATTCAAGACAAAAACATGCATTGGCTTCTGAGCAAAAATTCTAAGCTTTTATTGTATAATAAAATAATCCTGTACAAACAAGTTTAAAAAACATTTGGACCTACGATATGCAACTTTGGGGTTGTACAAAGAAATCAATTTTTTTTAAATAATCCAGTGCTTCTAAAACTAAGTTTTTCGGAGCATTGTCAAATGCACAGGGTGCATAAGGAATATCCACTGGGACATCCATATGGATAATGTTGTCGACGAGTTACGAAAGTCTGCCCAGAAACACCAGCAACGCCTGCAACAACTTGTAAATTGTGAAGTGTCAAACTCCTTGAATACTATGAAGACCATCACTGACTAAAAATGAAGCTATCACACGACCTTATAGACTAAAGAATTAGAACTATATTAACATTCTAATGAAGTGTATAAAAGAGGATCCCATTGATGAATGGCCATATTCGTATCATCTTAATCTTTTTGTAAGCACATTTCTAGATAACCTGCATATGTTTGTTGTAACAATCCTCTAAAAATGTCTATTTGCAATAGGAAATTAACTCTTTGAACCGCAATTTTGATTACATTAAAGTGGGCATTACATTTCTCCCTAGCATCATGTATTTGTATGAAATGAGGATAATAAACAAACATGACATATACTTTCGCGTCATTTTTCAAAGTTCCCTAAAGAAGATTGTATTCATCTTACATTTAGCGTTTAAAATATGAAAAGCACGATCGAGGCGAAGACATATTTGTGAGGCCAATATTTTTCTGCATTGTGCTAAGTGGAACCAATCGACATCTAATCGATTGGAACGTTGCCTTCCCACACTACGCTGTAGCAAATATCGTGTGATGTCGAACGACAAGCAAGATAGAATTTAGTGGAATTCATAAACCTCTTAGTTCATCCACTTGGTCAGCAGCGAACCTGGGTCTGGCGAGGGCCGCTGACCGCCTGCCTCCGGTGGGTAGCGTCGAGATGTCTGTCCTAGCAGAAACCAGAGCTTGCAGACGTGCCCGTTCATCGTCCTCACCGGATGCAACGAGTCAATTCGCTGACCGAACGTCATAGTGATTATCATCACGTCACGTTCGATTGTGTTAAAGATTTTTGTAAAGAGTAATGAAGGGATTGTACAGAGCGAGAGAGACATCGAAACTAAATTAACACAGAATAGTTCATGATATTGGAATTGCATCATGAAGTTTCTTTAGTCCCTGAAGTTGTCCTTATCTTAAAGTACTTATCTTAACTCTCTTTTACCAAAATGAGTATTATTTGAAACTTATCTTAAAGAGAAACTTCATTTAAACCGTTGTGCGTCACGAAACTCGAGGAGTGATTCCGTTCCTGATGAACTTGCAAAGTCACGGAATTGTTTCGCGTCACGGGTAGGAAATTGAAAGGGAAAGTGGACCAAGTTACTTACTTATGTCGTGGAACAAAGTTCTATCACCATTCTCATATTTTTCAAATGGCTACACCTCTCTGTGGTAAACAAAATAGAAGGAAAAATCGTATTTACTATTATTTTAATTCTGCTGTTTTCTTATTTGGATATATTCTATCCGTGCGGAAATAGTCACAAGATGATATAATGGGTCTATTCATCGCTTTCATTTTCCATACGGTTGCGAGGGACAACCGAATGTTGCTTTCTGAGCAATTTGCTGCCGTGTAGCCCCTTTTACATCATCCGGTACTATCCGTTGAGTTCAACATCCTTCGAATTACGGTAAGTTTTCTCCTTCGGTGGTAGTTTCTCCCCATAGTTTTCTTTCATCCATTTAGTTCCCCCGGACCATCATGGATTGAATATTTTACAAACATTTATACCAACCACGACACATTTTCATTTAGAAATGGCTACATATTAGATTCGTAGTATTGACCTCGAGTATCCTTACCGAGTACTGACTTGGTATCGTAAGCCTCGGCATCGATAGCCTTAAGTATCGACCTTTATCAACACTATGCAGTATCGAGTACTTTTGAACAACCAATATTTGCTCATTCTTGATCCTTCATTATTATTATGTATTATAGTTTTATTGCAATACTTTATAGTTTGATTGTAAATGAAAAAATACTTAATTTATGAGTAAAAATTGAGTTTCTCCTTTATTTATACGTATTTTAAGTCATTTAAACCTTCTCAACAAATCTTTAAAGATATATAATGGTTTTTAACCGTAAAACGTTATGATAGATTTTAATATAATTTTAGAATTACAATGTAACCATTTGTTGAAGACGAAACAGAGATGATGAATTATATAAAATTATTAAGGACATTTCATTCGCAGCAATTCGGACATGATTTTGGCCTTCATCATGTGATTACATAAATAGTGCAATATTCTAGTAACATGTCATGAATGAGATTACATAATATGTAACAAAGCGTTACCAAACTGAATTCTCATTCTAGGATACTGCACTATTTATATATCACCTGACGATTGCCAAAATCTTTTCAGAAACGTTAAGTGAAATACAATTATATCTATAAACGGTCGTAAACGTTAATAATACAATAATGATACGTTAATAATACAATAAAGACGTAAATAGCTCTATTATTAAGGGTGACTGAAATTTGAGCTGTGAATATCTGTTTTCAATTTTAGAAGAAAAACTTGCTGAAAATCATAATTTTAAGGTTAAAATAAATCCCAATTCGTGATTACGTTGGCAAAAGGTATGTTCGAGGTTCAAACAAATGTGCAACTAAGATACAAGGGATCAAACATGCTTTTCACAATATAATAAAAATTGATTATCTTCCACAAGGAAAATTTTAGTTTGAATTTATGATTTTAATCGTTATTATTATTATTATTATTATGTTTATAATAATTCCCTTAACTGCATCACCCCATTGTTTCCTCAAATTTTCACCGATTATCTTAAACTAATTAAGATTAATTAAGATTTTGCCACGGTCTTTGAGAGTAAACGTGTAATTTATATTTACATTAAATCGAATCGTATCATAACAAAAACTCCTGTATGAGGTCTTTTAGTGTTGTCCAGATTTTTAATACCGGCAACATAGCAGTTTTCACTCCTACTGTGCGGTCTTAAGCATACACGCAATATTACATGGACAATTTTGCAGATACCACTCCGAATCCAAGGAATATTTTTCTTTCGTTTACTACTACTACTACTACTACTACTACTACTACTACTACTACTACTACTACTACTACTACTACTACTACTACTACTACTACTTCTACTATGANATGTGAATGTTTATAAGTGAAATTATGTTGGAGATGACATTTAATTGGTGTGAATGTAATACTATGTGTGTAGGTAAAAAAATTGTATGCATATAAAAAATGTATTGATGTATGTATGCAAGCAGGTGTTTTTAACTGTGTAAAATGCACTAATTTATATTGAATAAAAACTTTTTTACTTTTTTTACTTTTTTTTTTACTACTTACTACTACTACTTACTACTACTACTACTACTACTACTACTTCTCTCGAGGCGAGCGGACGTGCTAATAAGGTGCTCCGTGATATGAAGGATGACCAACGGTGATGGCGTTTTTAGCTGCTCTTTATGACAAATGTTATATTGATGAATTGCTGATGAATAAGTACTGATGAATGTACTGAAGATAAACGAGCTGAAAAGTGCCTACATTAACGAAAGTGAAATATCCACTAGAAGTGGGTTATGGTGTATGTTGATTTCTGGTCTAGAGATTTTGGTCTAAAGTGTTTGCAGTGTTTTTGGTTTAAAGTGTTTACAGTGTTTTGGTTTAAGTGTTTACAGTGTCTTGTTTAAAGAGTGGAAAGAAAGTGAATAGGTTTTTGGTTGCTGGTGATTATACATTGGCTGATGCTATGTATAAAGAGTGAAAAGGTGTGAGGATTTTCACTTGAAGCTGGAGGTGATGTGTTGGATGCTGATTTGTGAGTAAAATAATTAGGCTAAGGTTTTACTTGAAGATGGTGATGGTAAGGTTTTGATTATTGATGTGATTGAAGTGTGGAAAGAACCTGAATCTCATGATGGTTAATGTTTGACTGAGTCCTCTGCTTTGACTGTTTAAATAGTGTTTGATTGTTTTTAAAAGAGTGAGAAAGTGATTTCCAACTCTAGAGTTTGAATGTGTATGGTAGTAAGGTGTTGGGGCTTATTGATATTGTGTGGAAGTAGAGATTTTTATGCCAACTGTAAAATAACTTGTCTATGTAAAGTGTGTAAACGTAAGGAGTGAAAAGGGTGAATGAATAAGAAGGAAAGTTAAAGTGTAGATATTAAAAGAATGATCAATGTAGAAGTGGATGAGTGTGAAAACTTGTGGGGGAAGAAAACGTATGAAGGCCTCTTTAGGGCATACTAGGTAAAAGTAAAAGTAAAAATTGATAAAGACAATGGCTCAATGTAAAGTGTGCAATAAAGTAGTAAATGAGGAGGTAACATGCTATAATTGTATGGAAGAATTCCATTATAATTGCTCAAGCGTGTCAGCTCAAACATATAGAAGGATGTCTGAAAATAGAAAAAAGGAATGGAAATGTGGAAATTGCAAAAATGGGAAAAAGCAAGAACAATTGAGTCACAGTAAAATAGAGGAGAAAACATTAGAGGTGAAGGAGGGGGAAGAGGAATTTAGAAAGGATGGTGGTGCAAATAGGAAATTAGATCAAATTCTTCTGGAAATGTCAGAAATAAAAGATTCCATTGAATTTCTGAGTAATAGGTATGACATATTATTAAATGAAATACAAGAAATTAAGACTTTAAAAGAAGAAATTAAAAAGAAAGATAGACAATATGAGGTGCTAAATGAAAGAGTCAATGAGTTAGAAAATAATAGACTGGGGAAGAATGTGGAGGTTATAGGACTAAGAAAAGTAATTGAAAAAAAAGATATCATTAAACTGATCAAGGAAAAGGGACTAGAGGAAATAAATGAAACTGATATTAAAGAATATACACAGTACAAAAATAAACAGGATAAAATAAAAATTTATATTAAATTTGTCAATAAAGAAATAAGAGAAAAGGCAATAAAATTATCCAAAGTTAAAGGAGGGATAGATATGGAGGGAAAAAAGATATATATAAGAGAACAACTTACACAATACACCTCAAACTTATTCTGGAAAACAAGAGAGTTTGCAAGGGAAAAGGGTTTCAAGTTTACTTGGATAAGAAATGCTAAAATATTCATAAGAAAAGATGAAGACACAAGATCTTGGATCATCAAAAATGAAGCTGATATAAAAAACCTAATATGAAAAAGAAGGAGCAAGTAAATATTTAAAATACAAGCAATGGATAGCAACTTTATAANAAAAAACAAACAATGGATAGCAACTTCATAGAAAACCTGGAAATAAAACAAATAAAAATATTCCAAAACTTTGAGGAAGCAAATAATGAAATAGAAAGTTATAAACAAGGAATGAATATTATGCATCTAAACATAAGATCACTGAAAAAGAACTGGGAAGAATTTGAATTAAGGATCAAAACACTACAAAAAAAAATGGATATAATAGTTCTAACGGAAATTAACTTAGAAAAAAAGGAAACGGTACAAGAATATGAACTTGAAAAATTTAAAAGAGAAGAATACAGAAGAGAAAATAAAAAGGGAGGAGGAATTTTTGTTTTTTACAGAGAAGAGTATAAATTTGAAAAATTCAATATAGAAAATAAGTGTTTCGAATCAGTCATTGGAAAAATTCACATTAGCAAGGAATACTGTATAACAATAATAGCTATATATAGACCACCCAGAGAGGACAAAAAAATGTTTATAGAAGAATTAGGAAAAACTTTAGGTAATATAAAAGACAAAAACAAACTACTCATAGGAGACATTAATATTAACATACAGAAGGATATTATAAACTATCAAAACCAAGAATATATGAATTTACTAACCAGTAATAAAATGATACAAACTATAATGGAAAACACCAGAGAAGAAATGAGAATGGACATTTTAAACAAGGCATGCATTGACCATATTGCAATAAGTGGAAATTTCAAAATAATTCAGCCTATAATGATTCAAACGAAAATTTCGGACCATTATCTGATTGGAATTCATGTAAAAATGAAAAAAGGAATAATAGAAAAAAAAGATAGGAAATATCAAGAAAGAAACATTGACAAGACAGAACTGAAAGAAAACTTAATAAAATTAGAAATAAATGGGATGGAAAAATTAAAAGCTAATGAAATATATGAAAGATTAACAAATTGCTTCAAAAAGGCATGTAAAAGCAAACAAATAAGAAGTAGGAAAAAAATCAGCATAAAACCATGGATTGAGAAAGAAACTATAACAATGATGAATAAGAGAGATGAACTTTTCAGAATATGGAAAACAATGGGAAATACAGATGTAAAGAAAAAAGAAGAGTTAAGAACTAAATACAAGGAGGCAAGAAACAGTATAACTAACAGAATAATTAAAAAAAAGAGAGTACTACAAAGAACAGTTGCAGAAAAATAAAGGGGATAATAAAAAAACTTGGGAAATTATTAACCAAATTTTAGGAAGAAAAACAAAAGAGAATATAGATGGTAAAATAGTAAAAAACTTAGGAAGTTATGAAAATATGGGGGATTTTACAGAGGATATGGCTAAAGCGTTTATTGAGAACATAGAAAAAAGAAGACATAAGTGTGATAGAAGAGTAGGGCTAAAATCAATACAGAGTGTACCAAATACTATAGTTATATCTGAAATAACTGATGATGAGATAATAAAAATAATGAAAGGGCTGAAAAATAAAGCACCGGGAATTGACAAAATTAAAGTAGAAAACATAAAACAGCATGAAAAGATAATTATACCGATAATCAGAATAATCATTAACAAAAGCTTACAAGAGGAACAATTTCCCGAAAGTTTAAAAGTAGCGGTAATTAGACCCATTCATAAAGGAGGTAGCTGGAAGAACACAAATAACTTCAGACCCATCTCACTACTATCAACAGTTGGTAAAATATATGAGAAATATTTAGTGGACATACTATACAATTTCATAGAGAAGCATAAGATTTTGGATGAAAACCAGTATGCATACCAAAAGGGGAAGGGAGCGACGGACCTGCTGGAAAAGATAGGAGGAAGGATAAATAGTAAACTTAATGAGGGAAAGCAAATATTGCTTCTATCAATTGACTTATCAAAGGCGTTTGATATGATAGATAAAAGAAAGCTAATAGACACAATTGAAAAGATGGGGATCAGAGGGAAGATGGAGAAAATTTTGAACAGTTACCTGGAAAATAGAAAATACACAGTGAAAATAGGGGATCATTATAGTGAAAAAAACAACTAGAAACTGGTATTCCACAAGGAAGCTTTTTAGCCCCACTACTCTTCATATTATATATAAATAATGCAAAAGAATGTNACCTAAGCATTAGATACCATAATAAGGACTGTATACATAGGAAAATCGAAAAATGCAGATGTAAGGAAAAAATAGAACAGGTACAGAAAATTAAGTATTTGGGGATAATATTTGACAAATTTCTGAATTGGAATGAACACATAAGGGTGTTAATAGGGAAAGTTAGATTATGCTACTGGAAACTGCTCAATGTGGAAAAGTTTTTGGACCGTGCAACATTCAAAAATGTGTACGTGGCCTTAGTTGAGTCTATACTCAGGTATGGTATTGGAATATGGGGTGCAGCTTCTATATCATATATTGCCCCCTTACAGGCGCTGCAAGATAGGGTAGTGAGCATAATGAATAAGGAAGAAATAACGATACAAGAAATCTATAAAAAATACAACATATTAAATATCAAACAAATGTACCTACTACAAATCCTAACAAAAAATATTAACAAAAGACAAATGCTAACAAAATCACATCATAAGTATGGGATCAGAAAACACCATACATACAAGATACCCATCACCTTTAATAAATATGGAGAAAGAACGTTGGAAGTAATGATGCCAAAATGTATAAACAAAATCCCGGATAAAATTATTGACATACAACATAAAAATAAACAAAAACAAGAAATCAAAAAATGGATTATAGAGAATTATAAAAAACTCATATAAGAGAGATAAAGAACACAGAAGAAAAAAAAATTCTTCTGGAGGAGGACACAAATAAAAACGAAAAAGAAACAAAGAAAAGAGAAGGGAAACAAACTGCTACTACTACTACCACTAGGTAAAACACTGGTAGCGGAAAAGTATGCAGCGGAAATAGTACCACACATAAAACTACTACTAGTGCTTCTACTGTTATTAGTAGAAGTAATCTAGATAGCAGATATACAGCCTAGAAAAAGGACAAAGGTTTGACGAGGAAAAATTCGAGAATTGCTTGTAAAAGGGATTTAATGGAAAATGTAGAAAGGAGTATGATGGGATGAAAGAGGAATGATACACGGTATAAAGGGTGTGGAAGGCTTTCTATGGAATGGTGTAATGTATGTGGATGGTATGGTGTGGAGTGATAATTTTTGGTTATGCATGAATTAGAATTAAAAATGGATAGAAGTGAAAATTATTATAGGAAAAACAGAACAGCATAAGGAACTTGCTGATTTATATTTGTTGTTATATTCTATATTAAAGAGTGTTAAATATGAAAGGTCAAAGGAAACAATTGCAAAGTAGAATGGAAGAAGAGAAGAAAATAGAACTTTTGTGATCAACATTCTCATGTTGGAAGGTAAGAATCTGTGTAATGTGTGACCATAAACAGTTTCATGTTTAGAGGTGTTGATGTAGGGTATAATCATAAACAGTCACACATAAGGAGGTATTCATGTAAGGTGGAATCAGGAAATTATCATAGTCATAAAGCAAAGAAATATAAAAGAAAAGGAGTAGTACAACAACTCCCTTTGACAAGGTATTTAAGATACCTTAAAGGGAGGGAAATAATGTGGCAAACTTAATGGACCTTTTAAATTATTTTTGTAACTATGTAAATTGCAGTATGTAAACACAATTATGGTAAATTATAGAATGTAAAGGTAAATTTGTAGAAGGTAAATGTAAATTTGTATAATGAAGAAGTAAAAATTGTATATAGAAGAAGTAAAAATTGTATATAGAAGAAGTAAAAATTGTATATATAAGAAGTAAAAATTGTATACAGAAGAAGTAAAAATTGTATATAGAAGAAGTAAGATTGCATAAAGAAGACGTAAAAATTGTACAATAAAAATGTTAAATTGTATTTGTGTTTATGGAAATAAAAACTTGTAAACTTGTAAACTTGTAAACTACTACTACTACTACTACGATATCCAGAACCCCGTGTCCTCTGCCATCACCATCATAACTTCCACTACGCCCATCACCATCTCCACCGTCACAACTTCCACCACCATTATTATCTCTACTACTACTACTACTACTACTACTACTACTACTACTTGAGCTCCCGAGGTGAGCGGACGTACAAGTGAGGTGCTCCGGGCCATGAAGTAAGATCTAAGGTGATGGCGATTTCTTGC
>NNCF01125993.1:520203-541180 GCA_002313205.1 Laupala kohalensis | reverse complement strand
TCCACCATGTATGGTCTTGTGATATTTACCGTTATGGCAATAAAGTCTATTATATTTTCATTTATTAATTGACATTTTTCTATTAATAATTGAAAGTATATTTGAATATGCAGAACAAAATTTTTAATATTACGGAGGTTTTTAAAGAAAGCTCACTGTAGTTCAAATATAATTACCAGCCGACGTTTCGATAAATTTATCGTCTTCCTCAGACAATAAAATTCTTTGGTAATACATTAGTGGAAACACGTCGGCTAGTATGAAAATGTGATATCACTGTAGCATTGCGACCTTTCCACAAGAACCTCCACAATATATTAAATATAATAGACGTAATTACTGTGACGTTTGTAAGTATCGTCTAGTAAACTATTTAGTTATAAATGTTGAACGATAATGTACGTCATCAACGGAAAACATATCCTTAAGTTTGTTTATCCAATTTAAATAAAGTTTTTATTGCATTAATAACGCAAGGAAATAAATAATCACTCGTTCGCTCAAAATGCGATGAGAAAGAAATGTCCCAAATGTCAGTCGGAGTGGGAACACTCATCAGGTGTTCCCAAATAAGAAGAGTCAATGCCCCCTGTCTTACGTAAAGTGTTTTACGGCACTCGCCGGAACTAAAACTGACAGAAGACGTCCGCTCCGTGGGAATAGTGATGCTTCATGGTCTACCAAAGCCCACCCGCCGTGTCGTTCTGTCCGGATGGTCGTCAGTACCCGTAATAACACGGACATCAACCGCTGACTTTGATAAGACAAAAAAAAAAAATTAATTTCACTCGAATGTGCGTCTGAGAGTTTGCTTTGAAGATGATTCATAACAAGATATTTCCGGCAGGAACAAAGTGCACAGATTACATCATACGAATTGTCAAATTTAAACTGAATGTTCATGATGAGTTGAAATGTTTGCTGTCCCGAAGCTTCCGACGAGTAGCATAAACACGTTCCATTACATAATGATTTCGTCATATACTTTTCGCAACGAATTTCCATTAAGCAATCTTCTGAATTAATGACTTTGGACATAGGACGCACATAAATTTGAAGTAAATAATTTTTTCTCCTGCTTGGTATTGTGAAAATTAATTTAAAAATATCAATTCTTATTAATCCGAGTTTACCCCAAAATAAATAATAACGAAATCACTCAGCTTTGTCATAACTATTGCAGTAAATATTGAAGGAACTAATGCAACACAGCCATGTACGTTGTCTACTCAACTTGTTGACGACAACGTGGTAACCGCTCTTGTTGACGGTGCGGTTTGTAAACAACATAACGAGGTAAATGATGTGAAAAGCAGGTCTACAGCGATCGGACTCGCGATGCCTACAATGTAGACGCAAACACGTACTTAAATCGGGATAAGGAAAGACCCAAATGATACCCTTTTTCTTCTTCTTCTAAACGTGTATTCTTCCATCTATGAGGAGTAATTCAAAACAAACACAACGAAATTTAGATACAATATTCGAGTCGAGTGGTTCAGTGACAGGAGGAACGACAATAAAATATGTTTATTGATTTTATCTTTTTACTACGTGGCAATTAACCCTAATCTTCCACCTAACCTCACTTTAGATGGAACGATGTATTTGAAGGGATGATATACGTTTTTGCTGGGAAGTATAACAGTACAGCGCTGACATTTCCCTTGAGCCAACGAGGGAAAGACACATTGATTTGTAGATTTTGAAAAATGTTGGATGAGCATATCTAGTTATATAAAAGAAACAAGTAATAAAAAGTGGCTCTCGAGTCATGAGTACTGCGCCCTACAAATACTACTAACACAGTAGAATCTGTGTTAACGAAACTGGCCGGTTAATATAAGATTTCCGAGAGAAGTCTCTTTTCGTTTAAAAAAAAGCTTACAATTTAATCAATTTATCACGAATAAATAAGCAAATGAAACGCCATTGCAACTTATTTTATCGTACTGTATTCGTACGTATATGCATAATCGAACACGAAAATATAACACGAAAGAGGGGAATCCCCCTGGCGATCTCCCTCCCCTGCCCCAACACAAACACTAGCGCACCCATCGTCGCGTTACCCCACTTTACTTTCCAGGAACATTCCAGCAAAGGACAGTCAACAATGTTGAGTCACTACCTGCCGCCTATTATACGTACTGTTCTCGAAAAAAAATCGAGATAGACCGGTTAATCCGAGGATTACTTGAAACGGGGCCGGTTAAGAGGGGTTATACTATTAGTATATAGTTTAAAAATGAGTATTAATAAACTAAATGCAAAGATATCTCACACATTTAAAAATACTGCGGTTATAGGTAATTGCTCATTGCAGAGGTTAAACTGAAAATTTCACAATTACTTAATTATATCCAGCTTGTATTCTCCGCTCTGAACAAAATCATTAAGTGTCATCAACGCATCGTGCTCTACCTGTTAGACTCTATAACATCACTCTGCAAAGCACCTTCTGATTGCGCATTCAACCACAGATTGGTGCACGTAATCAGCCAGATAGCGTTCTGCAAGCAGGCGAACAATTTGGAAAATGGTAGTTGTGCAATTCACAACCATTCCGTGATCGGAACTGCATATATTATCCACTGCTCTATACTTCTTCCGCTGTCGTAAATAGTTCCGTCAACGCCCATGTTCCGTAAATGGGGTAATTTCGCGTTCAAATGGTCCACAACTGATGCTTGCGCCATTCTCCTGATGTATGCATTTACGCTCCAAAAAATAGAGCACTGAGAAAAATTGCTCTTGTAATTCGTCTAGGAACGACTTTACATACTCAAATCGAACGGACTATACGATTACACGATATCCAAGGGACTGGTCATTTTCGACGTCACAGGTTTAAAAATATAGTAAAACCATACATTCTTCAAACAAATATTTCTCACATACAATACAATTATTTACTTACATTTAATTTAACGAAATGCTGCTTTAGTATTTTCAGCTGCATTTACATGTGTCCATGATTACGCTCTAATATTTTCCTACTCTATTGCCGTTAATGGAAGTAGTCAGCTATCCTAGCTTCCTTTTCCCCTCCCACAGCACGGACGACTGAAATTCCATCTTTATATAGAGAGGGCAAAATCAGTATAGGGAAAGAATAAATACATTGCTGATGAGGCAAAATGAACAACACTCGTTCATTTCACCGATATTGAGAGATTATAGTTACAGGCACAACCGTCATAGAGAGAGACTACTGTATAGATAATGGATGTCAATATCATTAAGATAAATCTTATAATTGTAGTGAAACCAATACAAATTAGAGAAAAATTAATAATTCTGCGAATAATAAAGTTTAAAATTATGCTACCAACGTTTTAAAGAGAAGCGCTCAGGCAATGAATCGTTACATGTCTTTGAAAATTGTGACTTCTCATCCAAACAAAATTTTCGAAATACATGCAACGTACATCGTTATTTTCCATCACTTGTCTGCCGCAGAGTTCTAAATAATTTTACCAATCAATTAACTGAAGGGAGGTAGGATAAAATGCATTACAAAACATACAAATTATAAGTGTGTTTCTGTTTTAAATACGTGATATTTCAGGGATTATGTAAGACAAAACATAGTCATACACTTATTAGAAAAGAAATATTAATTAGAGAGTAAAATCCATAGTTTCATTGAGAAGACATGGGATATAAAGCATGGATTAATGATACAAGGACATGAATTTCCCCCCATATATCCATGGACCAAATGTTACTAGTTGTTGATGCTTAGAAAACAATTACTTCAAAATAATTGAAGTGGTAAAGAAATCAATTGTTTTAATAAATGAAGTACCACGAACAAAGCGACGAGAAACTATCTTCCTAGTACCAAAATCCTACTAAAAATGTTCTTAAAAAATCCTAAAAAGTCTTAAAGATCTCCGAAAAAAGAAAAACTTTCGACACATCATAGAGAAATAGAGTTACAGAGCACAAGACAGCATCGGCCTCGAAATCGTCGCTGAGGCAAGGTCCAAGTCCTCTGACCTTGTGACCCAATTAACAAGTGCCGCCTGCTGCTCGTCTTCAATGCCTCCAAGGCTACGGGAGCAGACGAGAGAAGAGGAGCAGCAATAAGAGTACGTACAGTGGGCGCCTCGTCGTATCGCTACGCCAAACGGCGTGTACGGTTCCTCGTCATTGAACACCACGCTACAAAGTTTTCTGCACGTATATTCAGTCTCGAGTGAGTTTTCATTATCAAAGAATTAGAACGAAGGAATGAAAATACAACTTACGTTTAAGATCATTTTTTATAATGAAAAAATCTAGGGATTGTTCCTAAATTACGTCACGGTCTCTAGAGGGAGGGGGTGACGAAACGTGACTGTTCGTGATGAGTGGGGCAAGGGTACTTTCGAAAGCGTGCTGTTATATTTGGTATATCCTAAATGTTTAAAATTGTATCAATTGAGGTAAATTATCCTATAGTGATAACAAAAGTATTATAATCCCTTAGTATAATTTTCTCCCTCAGACACCTTCGATTTTTAAAATCCTCTTAGTGCATACAAATGATTATATTTTCTCCATCAATTACTGTTTCTCGTATTATGATGGGAGGGGGATAATCACTATTTAAGATAGGAGGGAGATGTTCGTTTTGTGACGTTGCATGAAAGAGGTGTTTGATATTACGTGACTAAGCGTGACACAAGTGCCGGGGCGGGGGGTAAAGAATCCTCAAAGATCGGATGACGTAAATGAAGAACGATCTCCCATGAGAGTTTTTCAAGTGCGACAATAATATAACGTGAACATAGGGTCGAAACGTAGTGTTTATATGTTATGTACGCGCGTGTTTAATAATGACTAAATATCTTTAAAAAATAATTGTCAGCTATATAACAAATATTTCCCTTTTATTAGTGAATATCTGATTTTACAGCACAGTTTGTGCGTAGAGTATAATTTATTTACAGTTATTTTTATAGTAGCTTCTTATAATGTATTTATAGTCCAAAATCATTACGATCTCGTGACCTAAAGTTTAAGAAACCCTGAATTATGTGATGTATTCAGATTAGGTTTCCCGCGCTTACTCCAGGCAGTCGTCGGTCCAGTACCTTACATTCCGAACAACTTCTCCGCGAGTTCAGTCTCTCTTCTCAGATACACTGATGATACGATAATGACAAAATAATCCTCAGATCAATGTAAGTGGAAGAACAAAAGTACGCATAACTGTTCGAACACAATATGCAAATAAGGTACAAACGAACACATGTTGAATCTGATATCGCTAATATTTATTCTTTATTAGCAGTATCAATATAGTTTGCATATCCGTTCAAATAATAGACTCCTGATAAAGAAATACAGGGAAAATATCCTAAACGTCTGGCTGTAGACATCGCATTGACTTCGGATCGAGTATAAATGGGGATTCAAAAGAATTGGGACAGTCGATAGGAAAGAATATGCAACGGTGCAAACTTAGTGATTTGAACAGTCGATAGCGTATCTGCAATTTGTTCCTTTTTATGAGCGTCAACGGGGAAAATAAAACTGATAAATTACGGTAAACAACATGAAAACACTAGTGCGCTACTTTTTTTTGTTTTGTTTCAATAACTTTAATGGTTGAACGACCTGTTTCTGATAAGGTATTTGTACTATACATTTAATGTGGCAAAAGTACACTACTTGTATTGATCCCAGTCCACATATACTGGGTTAGTCTTTACTATTAAACCATCGCTAAATCGCAGAAATCACGTTTTCCATAGCTATACTAAAAATAGTTCCAGCATTTCTAGCCGGACCACAAAAAGGCTTTGTTTCTCACGCGAAATACGCAAGGCACTACTTTTAAAGAATGAGCGATTCTGCGGCAACGTCGATAACTAACATTCGTGGTCGAGATCGATAAGTCCGAATCTCCGTGACGGAACTGAATACTATCATCTGTAGTGGCAAAACGTCCAACTACCACTCTTCCCGATGAAAAAAGAAAGAAAAGAAAGTTGGATTATCGAGTCGAGATAGATTGGAGCAGACTAATGAGCTCTATCTTTCCGGGATAAAATCCCAAGATAATCTTCTCTGGTTTGATGATTTTGCTTTATGATTTTACATTGAAGTTTTCATGGTTAGATTAAAAAGCCGCGGCGACAACGAACTATTCACAATGACAAAAAAAAAGTACAAAGTAAGAACATGGTATCAACCGAAAGTGATAACCCCAAGATTTCCAGAAAAGAGTTGAACAAAAGATTCGCGTATCCGTATTAAAAAATAGATTTGTTGTGTCATGAATACGATCAAGAATGAGCAAAACTTGAATCAATGGATCAACTTCTGCCTTTAAATAATAGTCTCCACATAGAATAGAGTACGTACATACAAGTACAAGAATATTATTCTTGTAGAAATATTGATCAAACTTGTGGGAAGATTTCATAGGAACATGATTCGGCAAAAATTAAGTCATAACCGTGCAATGATAGATCAAGGCTAATTCCATAGATAAAATGTTACGAAAATCAAAATAAAATAATTAATTGAAATGTAGAAATACGTACAACGGAAGTACGAAAAATTAACATTTTTCGGTCGAAATTAGTTCATTTCCCGGATTCACTTGAACCATTCAGTAATAATGTAGGAAGGAGAATTAATAAATGTGTAAACAAGAGTTTATTTTACTTAAATGCATTCGTATGTCAATTGGGTGTAGTTATTATTGTACTGCAAAAGACAAATTTTTCACTCACCATTATAAAATGAATATAGATCCTATAAGAGATGTTACATAGTGATGCATCTCTTATAGCGTTGTAAATGCTAAAGACTT
This sequence comes from Laupala kohalensis, assembly GCA_002313205.1. Taxonomy (NCBI): domain Eukaryota; kingdom Metazoa; phylum Arthropoda; class Insecta; order Orthoptera; family Trigonidiidae; genus Laupala; species Laupala kohalensis. Next base: position 534,366 of record NNCF01125993.1, on the reverse strand, counting down.
CATGAAAAACATGTGAATTTCATTGTTTGCGCAAACAAAAAAAAAAAAAAAATGCTTCGAGCCCTTCATACAATTGACGGGTGTGTGAGGTCGCTTTAACTAGAAACATAACGACTAATACCCGAAGTTACCCCACATTTGTTCTCATCAACATCTAATAAAATATTTGTGAAAGAAACTAACAGAATGAAATAAGTTGAATTGCTCCGCAATGTACGAAAAAAAACGAAGACAATAAGTCGATAAAAACATTAAACTTTATAGTAAAAAAGCAGTTACAAACTGCGTATGCCCACGTGGAGGATGATAAACTAATTTCCTCTCCGGAAGCGAGCAAGGGACCATCCCATCAATTCCGATCAAGAGCTGTAAGGCAGAGGTAGATTTAACATTTCAGCACACTCCTAACAACAAATATAGTTCGGAACCTGTTATAATTTTAATACCAACATATTTGTATTTAAAAAGAACAACAAAAAAGTTACTTCACAAGTACGTATTCTCAAATGATTATTCGCAAAGTATTGCTGATAAATCGTAACTATTAAATAACAATAAATTCGAGATTTATTATTTCAATAGATGCCTCCCCTAGGCAAAAGCCTAGCGAGTCTTTCTAAGAAATCTGCCTCCACCCGAAGGAAAACCCGAGAAAAAACCCCGGGACAGGGTGGAAAAACCCGGGCGAGGATATTTTACTTTTCTTGGTCAGAATTAATAAACGAAATCGTATATTAGAATGCTGCGCTAAATTTCAACATTTTGGTATCAATTCCATCCTGTAAAAACGAACGGAGGAAAAGAGATGGAAAAATCTTGATGTTTGGTGAAGCGGCAGCTGAAGCAGAGGGTGAGATTTCAGCAACATCACGTGTCTCTTCCGCTATCTGACGTTTCGTTTCTTTGGCGAAGTTCGCTGGTGTCAGATTGTGGTATCTCTCCCACAAACACAAGTCTGCACACATTGGGAAGAGATAAGGAATGACAATCCAATTCTTCCCACGTGGAAGCAAGGAGAGCGAAACACGTGGATATCCTTAAAACTAATCATTTCTCATGGATATCTCACTGCTGTATTATAAACTTAAAAATATAACTTTACTGTCAAAAAAGCAGTACAAACTGCGTATGACCACATGGACGACAAACTATTTTACTCTCCGGAAGCATAAAGGGACCATCCCATCAATTCCGATCAAGGTGAATTTAATATTTCATTTTATTGAACATAGAAACGCTGGAAGTGTGTTCGTCTAACTATATATATATATATATATATATATACACACATCAACAACAATAATTCTCTAAAATAATGATGAAGTATATAGTACACGTTCCATTTTGAAATCACAGCGAGTTTTAGATCATGCTGGTAAGGGAAGAAGCGAGACCATTTGAACTAGTAAGAGCGATTTTTTGTAGCATCAAATTGTTCAACGATATAAATTTTAGGTTTGAAAATTCCATTAGCTCAACGCAAAATTCATACTCTATTGTAGTACGCCTAGCTTTCATTTTTGTCGAACTGGTCACATTTTATTCTAGTACAAACTGGAGAGCACATAATATTCATTCCGATAGTACAAGAATCAGTATTGATCCTGATTGTACATTTTTCAGAAAGTTTATAACTTGAATGATCTGTAGTAGGTTCATAGATGCTTAACATTCAAGCATAAAAATTTTTATCTTACCGGACTACTGGAATATTTTCTAACGGCCTTACACCCACCTGCAAAAAAGAGGAAAAAAATAATCAATAATGATACTAGACTACGGTTGATCACTTTCCAGATAGAGTTTGTAGACCTTTCAAGTTCACTTTATCATAAAGGTGGTATGTTTTATTGCTAAATCAAGCCTCAGATTAGAAATTGCAACTTAATGGAATAAACGGAGTAGTTTTTACCTTTTTTGGGGGGGGAGGGGGCTGGATTTTCTGCTCATTGAAGGTCCAATTTAAAACCACAGAACAAGCCGAATTTCTTTTTTACAAACAATCACATGCGAATAAATATTAATAGTAGTCACAAAAGCGACTATTTGCTGAAAAGAATTTAAGTTTATAACACAACAAATTAAGACAAGGTAAGATTCATTCCACATAATCGATGCAGAAAGAACACAATAACACTAAAAAACTAGAGAATTGAATTGATGATTGATGATTGATGTTCGTGATAATTTTAAGTTTCAGTTTAAAGCAATCCGGATGCACTGCCAACATAACGCGAGGTACACTTATCATTATCCTTATGGACGAAGGCGAAGCAAAAGCTTTGAAGTTGGCTATACTGTATACAAGCCCTGTACCAACATCAAGTCTGTTAGACAGGCAATAATTAAATTTACAAGGAAAAGAATTAATAACAAGAGAGCAATTACAAACTGCCTATGATCACGTTGAGGACAATTTACTGTTACTACTTTACTTGAAACAAATAAACACAGTACGTTCTCGTTTTCTTTCTTAAGTTACACTTTCTTTGCATAAAGCTACATGACTGAGTTGTAATTCTTGAGATTCGATGCTACGCAGCAATGTAGATACCAGTAGCCCGTAGACATCGGAACTCCTCTTTTGGGATTATGGCATGAAATGTAGCGTAGAAACTTGGTTTTTGCTGCATTGAACGTAGAATCTCTGCAGTGTCCCAAAGAAAGAAAAAACACTCTGGGAAAACACGCGCCCAAAAAGCGGCCGGATGCATCTTTAAATAGGATAGGGCGGCAGCGGCGGTCCATAAAGATAAGACCGGCCCGAGATGCTCCTCGCATGGGGCGGGGTAGGCGCATCGAGGGAGTATCGGCACTCTGCCAGACCGGCAGAAGCTCCCAAGCTACCAAAAACCAAGAAGAGTGCATGATTTCGTGTTTATCCAAGAAATGCTTTTGGAGCAATTTGACAATGTAGAAAAAGTTTTTCCTTGGCAAGCAAAGATATGAATCTATTTGTATCGGCAGATATTTGAAATTTTTAAATTAAAAATGTAACGTATTAATCTGGATAACTACTGTTAGAAAATTGTAATTATTATTGTGAAAAAATTGTTATGTGCAGTTATTATTGTGAGTTGGAATTGCGATGTATATTATACCATTGACGAGTAGATAATTGAGTCAATATGTTATTAAAAACATCTAACTTATCACAAGATCTGCAAGTGTTTATTATTATTATTATTATTATTATTATATATTTTACACCACCATGTCAGCTGTTTTGCGCTTAAATTTACAATGGTACTTTGCATTAATAATTATAATTTAATAATATGAATTTATTCCTTTTCAAAAAAATGTACAATAAACTTACAAGATATTATACGTTAGCCCCCATTGCCAGTATACGCGGCTAACTAAAGCAAAAAACATGTATTTTATCAAAAATAACCAAGAATCCTTTCGAGAAAAAAGGAAAGAGAAATAGTAGCACTCAGTAATGTATGGAACTAATTAAGGAAATGAAAACTACAAAATAACATCTAGTAGAATATTTTTTCTTACTTCTAGCAGAATAATATAATTATCTTGCAGAACACATAATTTGACTATTTAAGTACTCATTAAGTCTATAATTGTGGAAGCGACATGCGAGATACCACTGCAATATGCACAGAAAACTTCAAACACTTCCTTTCATCCGTAATTAACTCAATCTCTGTGAATTGAGAAGCATACTCATAAATTCACCTTGTCTAACAAAACACAAGACATGGTACTTCGTCCGAACGCGAAAATTTTAAAAATGGAATTTCAGATTTACGTTAAACCACAACTTTGATCTCATAACTTAATATTCTGATAGTTCTTTGGACTGCATGAGGTATGATTCCAGACAAATACAATTAAAAAGTTGTAAAAATGTGAAGGTTGTCAAATAAAAACTTATTGAAACATAAAAACTAAGAACGTTTCACTAACACTGAATTCCACAAAACATTTTTTGTTAAATCAAACTGGCACATGAAAACATTTCATATTCTTAGAGAATGTTCTTCGTATGAAATGAAAATGTGCAACAGACAAGATGTAATGATCAGAGTTTATAAAATTCAAGTGAACATTAATTAATGACTATACAATTCAAGAGCATAATTCTCAATAGGAACTCAATTCTCAATAGGAACAGTTATTCGTATATTAATCATCACTCACACTATGTCACAGATACTGAACCGTCATTAGTAAAAAATACAATACTAAAATTATTTTTTCTTATTATTATTATTAAAAGAGAAATTTGCATTTCAATTTTTTTTTCCTCAGAATAGTTCACACTTAAATTTAAGTATCATGAAATTGCTGCTTGATGAAGACACCTCACTTTCTCCTCCGTTTCGGCAAACGTTTCATTATTGATCCAGAGAGGAACAACATGATAATACGTCCCTTAAATTTCGTAATAACGTTATTAACTATATTTATAAATAAATATACAAAATAAATTAATAATAATGTATGATATATCTTTACTATAAAAAATTCAAAAATAAAATGTTTATTATACTGACATCAATGCTTGGTAGGTTTGCAATTGTTTTACATTCGTCATCTAAGTATTAACCTCGATAAATGTATAATATATATTTGAATGAGTGCACCTAAATGCATCCTATTTCTGCCATAACTTAACTTACATAATTTTGTTAGAAGATTTTAAGAATTAAAAAGATTGTTAGATTTCAAGAATTAAAAAAAAAAAATTAACATTAANTTCACACTTAAATTTAAGTATCATGAAATTGCTGCTTGATGAAGACACCTCACTTTCTCCTCCGTTTCGGCAAACGTTTCATTATTGATCCAGAGAGGAACAACATGATAATACGTCCCTTAAATTTCGTAATAACGTTATTAACTATATTTATAAATAAATATACAAAATAAATTAATAATAATGTATGATATATCTTTACTATAAAAAATTCAAAAATAAAATGTTTATTATACTGACATCAATGCTTGGTAGGTTTGCAATTGTTTTACATTCGTCATCTAAGTATTAACCTCGATAAATGTATAATATATATTTGAATGAGTGCACCTAAATGCATCCTATTTCTGCCATAATTTAACTTACATAATTTTGTTAGAAGATTTTAAGAATTAAAAAGATTGTTAGATTTCAAGAATTAAAAAAAAAAAATTAACATTAAGGTGAATGATATCTGAAAATTCTTCCTTGGTTCGTTTTATCTCGTTCACTATTTATACGGAGAAGCTCGTTTGTTTCATTACGATATACCTACACTTCCGGATCTGAAGAAGTCAATACGATTCTAAGAATTAACACGCGTTACCCTCTGCTCCGATACTCGGCAAATGGACAAGTGAATTACAAATAAGTCTGGGAGGGTGTACGATTGTGGAAGGTGAACGGGTGGTGTAGTGGTTAACATCCCTGTGATCAAAGTGGAAGTCCCGGATTCGATTTACTCGTCGCCATTTTCACCTGACCGAAAAGTTATCACACACCTTCTCCACGTGTAGGGTACCCGGAAAAAACTATATGAATTACACAAATGTTCACAAAAACTATTCAAACTCTCCTCTCAACTACATTCTATTTCCTCTCACTTCAGCACCCGATTTCACGAACATGAAGCATCACTGCTTGCGAGACATTTCATTACGCACAAAACATATAGCAAAACATTCTTTCTTCATGGAAGAGAGCTCAAAACACAAACTGAGCTCTCCGAGAAACGCAGAGGTTATTCAGCAACACCTCACACCTCAGGGGAACAAGATAACACCAAACAAAACATCCTAAGATTCAATGGTCGAACGCTCTACATCTGCCGCCATGGAGGTACCAAAAAAAAAGGAGATGTGACTGGTCAAGAGACCTCTTATTTGAACTCTATCATTGAAAACAGGTACATAGGACCGAAACAAAAAAACTGATTGAAAACACGTTTCTTCCGTGGAAACTAACCTGTAGGTATGATGTGCGTAAGATAGTAAAGGTGTGTTTAGATTGTTCAAATATCAACTTTAAATCAAATGTGAAAATCAAATCCTTAAATTTTACAAAACTGATCAAACGTTATTTCTTTATTAAAATTCAAACATTTCTGATTTTGGGGTTCAAGAACGTAAAACCTACCACTAAATGAATGATATTCAGAGGAAAAACGTAATGTAAATCTTATAGATAAATATTTAAGGGACCGTTTGGAAATGAATTCACGGTCATGGGGGAGGGGGGCTTGGAGAAACGGTCTGTTCGTGATGAAGGGGGCCGGGGATATTTTAGAAAGTGCAACGTTATATTTGGTACACCATAAATGTTGAAAATTGTCTCAATTGAGGCTAATTTTCCTACAAGAATACAGAAGTCTTATAATCTCTTACGTTCCATATTCTCCGTGCGACACAAGTCGGCTTTTTAAGACTCCTAAGAATATATTCAATTCTTATGATTTTTAAACACTATACTCAGAATAATCTATAGTTCGATAATAACTTACATGTAATTTTTTGCTTAAAATTACAAACATATTGACATTCTATTAGTATTATAACTCGCAGCTAACTTTTTATCTTATCTAGGAATTTTTGCTGAATTTTTTGAATCCGCCTCTGCCTTAGGGCCCTTGATCGGAATTGATGGGATGGTCCCTTGCTTGCTTCCGGAGAGTAAATTAGGTTTTTTTTTCCTCCACGTGGTCATACGCAGTTTGTACTGTTTTTTGACAATAAATTTATTATTATTATAAATGATTATATTTTCTCTTTTAATTAGTGTTAGCCATTCTTTATGATGGGAAGAGGCAGGTAATTAATTTCCTCACAGTAAAAATATAAATACTAGTAATGACTAGTTTCACTAAATAATACCAGAGTACGTTTTATTTTCGAATATTCCATATCATACACCATCTTAAACTACTGTTCTCAAAAAATTATTCTTATATTATTTTATGAACATAAATGTTATTATTAGTAATATTAAGTTTCATTATTGTTATTAACATAATCTACTTTTCAACGTTATATCACTAAGATGGCTAACAAATAGAGAAACTCGTTAAACATTCCTGTTATCAACATAGTAATTAATTTGTACTCTTTCTCCCAATGTTCGAAGAAAACGAGAACTAATGAACAAAAGGAGAAATGGGAATAAACTAAGGAACACATGACAAGAAGATAGATGAGGACAGAACAAAAACAGTAAACATCCTTGGAAAGGGTTGTTCGACACGTCTACCGGACTCCACTTCTGCCAATTCGTTACGAAATAGGAAGAGGAGAGAAGAAGAAGAAACTGCCCCAAATCAGTAATTGCTTTACGTTGAGTCGACTGTAGGAGAAGAGAAAAAGAAGCTGCGGGTATTGTACGAAAAGAATCGTCTTACGTGTTTTCGGCGCTGTTGAAATAAATACGTGCTCCAAGAACGAAACAAAAAATACACAAAGGAAAGTTACGTCGAAAAATTAAAAAATTAAGACGAACAAGAGGAACTGAAGAATTGGCAAGAGAGATCAACGAAACAGTGGTGAAAATTAATAATAATTAATTTACTGACAAAGACCCGTTTCAAACTGCGTATGACCACGTGGAAGACAAATTTCCTCTACCGGAAGCAAGCAAGAGACCATCCCTTCAATTCCGAGGTCTCAGGCAGAGGCGGAATGAAGATTTCAGCACACTCCTGAGATAAGAATAACAAGTACGATACGTGTTACAATATCAACAGAACGTCAACAAATATACATTTTATAAAGCACAAAATTATATCCCAAGTACGTATTATTATGAAAATATATACTACTCGGAAAATATAGTTTATAAACCTTAACTATTAAAATAAATCTTAATTCGAGATTAATTATTATAATAGACCGCCGCCCCTAGGCAAGAGCCTCTACCCGAAGGAAAACGGGAGAAAAACCCGGACCAGGAAGGTAAACGGAGTTGACTTTGTTTTCGAGGAACTGACTCGTTGATTCACCTACAAAAGAGGGGTGAAGGACCAGAACAGGTTCGACGACGTTGAGATAACACCACGCCTGCCCCGACGCAAGCCCTATGTCTATAACTTTAAATTACCCAATAAACGTTTATTGGTCGATTGTTACAAGATTCGAGGCACACGAATCGACTCGCATGGAACCTCGCGTACGCGTCTACACTGCACCGAAGTGTTCGTAAGCGACGCGACCACATACACATTCTCCCTCTCTCTTTATTCCTTGCTCCCCTCGCGTATTCAAACTGCTCGGAATAGATAAGAAAAGAAAACGTGGGATCATGTACCGTATGAACGCTTATTACATCGCTCAACATAAGAAGTCAGATTTTCACGTATGAAAAAACTCATATTTCTGTAGAAATACACGTTAAATACAGATGAATTATAGTGACACATTGCCACGTCACATTTTGAATTACATTTTATTTTACCTATTGAAATTTCGATCTCCAAGAAGGACTAGAACCTACATCAGACTGTCGCCGGATATCGAAATATTTCATCGTTCTTTATAGTGGATTACCACCATGGATTATCAAAAAATGTATTTCACATTTTCGTAATCCATGGTGGTAATCCACAAGAAATAACGATCAAATATTTCGCTATCCGACAGCCTAGTTCGATGTAGTTTCTAGTTCGGGTTGCAAATCAAAATTTTGCACAACTTTCAGATTGCTTATTTACTTTAAAGCAATGAAAGTGGCGTGGAAACTTTTGAATTATTGTCGTACATAAGAAAGATCGATTCCATAGTTCGTTTCACTGAAATGACTTTCGTTTGAAAAACTATTCCGCCCATTCTAAGCACAAATTTAATTCCATTGAACATAAAAACACACGTGTTCTTGTAAATTCAAATTCGTCACAAATCGTAAATACGCATTTCGTGTCCGAGACTACAACGAACATGAAGAAACGCTCCAAAAGCAATTCGTAGATGTGAGGAGGAGGAGGAGGAGGAGGAGGAGGATAATAAGCGTCAATAAATCGAAGATGAGTGAATTACCGAACATCAAACATTTCAGTTCAATGTTCATTCATTCCCATAGTTCCCAGACCATTATGTTCATCAAATCATGTTCATTTTCCGAATATTTATTTCATTTAAATTTACGAAGCATAAAATTTTAATCAACTTTAGAATATTTAACGTAAAAAAAAAAATTCCAAACGAATATTCATTTTTTCATGAACAAAAGTAAATGAACAAAAAAAATCACTAATTTGATGTCAAAGGGATGGAGTTTGCAACCTGAAAGCGCCATCTAAATACGAGGGTCGTCCAGGAAGTAGATAAACTTTGTGCATACGTAATAAACTGAATAATCATAAAAGAGATTTATTTATATATTTTTTTCATTTCATTTCTTCGACCCTTTGGTCGCCAAGCACCTATAGCTGTGAGCAAAGCAAGGTTCTCATCATGGTTATATTTTCTCTCGATTGGTTATTCTCTTCGTATCTTAACCGTCGTTTTGGCACGCGCTTATCTACTTTCTCAGTAATTTCTTAATGTATCCTATTTTTCCTGTATATTCCTGACATAATTCAAATTTCCTGTCTGACTCTATTAGTTTCCACAATTTTTCCATGTTTAGTATAACTATTCTTGCATAGTTACGTAAATACTCCGCCCTTTCTGTACCATAGTTCTCGCATTCCCACAATACGTCTTGGTGTCTCAGTCCCTTTTTTACAAGTGCACTCTCTATCTGGTCTCTTTCCTTTTTTTTCAAGTATGCATAGGCATTGCCATGGTTTGTTACAAATTCTATTGTGCTCCTAGCCGGGTTAAACCATATATTTTTTCCGAACAAATGTAACCTATCGGATATATTTGTCTACCTTTTATGCTTTTGCGCCATCATGTTTGCCACCCTGTAATTAACGCATTTGTTATAATTTCTCTTCCTGTTTTGTTTGTGTCTGATACTCTTCTCTCATTTACTATTATTTCTCCTTTTTTTAGTATGTGTCTATTTGACCTTTTGGATGTGTAAATCGATTGGCATTACACCCTCCATTACATTCATCGCTTCCGTTGATACCGTGCAGTAGCATCCTGCCATTAGTTGCAAACATATTCTTTCTATCCCTCTTAGTTTCTTTTCGAACATAATTAAAATTGCTCGTTCGGCCCATATTTGAGAACCCTATTTTATTATTGGTCTTATCCCCGCTATGTATAATATTCTTAAGTCCTTTCTAGACACCATAATGCATCTCCATAATGCATCAGACCCACACGCATCATACTGAATAAAATTATCCTTACCTCACATATGCTAGATATTCTGGATTCATTTACAAAGATACTGGACCTTAACCTGTTTTTCAATGAAGTCATCATAGGGGTAGTGGTACTTCAGTCTCTAGGTACTGTTCTCTTCAGCCGCCAATGCCTTGACAAAGGACGTAACTGCACCTTTGATGACATCATTTGCGAAGTGTTTCTCACCTCAAAACTCCTTTTATTTTGGATGGCACTCGCTTGATGCCAGATCAGGACTATAAGGGGTTGTCCAAAAATTTCCCAGTGTTTGTGTAGATGCCTGAAATCCAGCATTGTCGTCGGTCAGGAACACCACTGTAGACAATATACCATCCAAAAGCATAGACGTGGAAAAGCAGTTGATTCTATGAAAATATGCTTTTTAGTCAATTCGTTAATTATATAAGGATTAGATATTGGTGGCAGAAAGTTCACCATCAGTTTGGATAAACTTGTTGCTTGTTACAATAAGTGCCTCGACTGCTGTGAGAACTACACTGAAAACCAGGTTAAGATCCAGTAACATTGCAAATAAAATTTCGTAAATTTGGCTTTAGTTGCTTATTATTTATATCCAAATGTTCGTTACTTTCTTGAAGACCTTCGTTTATACCTCACGAAGATGGCTTCATCTCGTTTTAAAGTTCCTAAACAACAGCTGCATTGGGTAGAAAAAAAACAAACTCTACCTACAAAGTATAAGATTTTTGCCTACATTCTCCGTAGACTCCAGTTCCCAGCCAGCAACAGAGCACGAGAGCGGAACCAAATAAGAAAAAACGCTTGAGTTCCTTTCTCTCGAGGCACGAAGAAAGGCATCTCTAAAACAAACGAGGCGCGCACACCGCCACAAGCGCTCCAAGATGGCCTCCACCCACGCCTCCGACAACGCACGCATCTCAGGTCTCAAATGCGTCGTGTTTGCCAAGCTACGTCCTACACCTTTTAGTCAGACCTTGTGTGGCGGAGGAGTGTCCATACGTCATGGTATGAATGTTTTAGTGCGTAGTTTAGAATCAAAATAATAATAATAACAATAATAATAATAATACTAATAATAATAAATAAGCCGAGATACTGTCGACATACAACTGGCTAACCCATGGATAACCACAATCTGGAACTGAAGGGTTCTTTATCGCCATCCAAGACCAAGTGAAGAAGACAAACAATTACCGTAAGTACATCTTGAAAGATGGAGTTGAATCGAACTTATGCCGGTGATGCAAAATGAAAACTGAAACAATACACCATATCATAGGAGGTTGCGAAACTATAGCAAAATGCGATTACAAATTCAGGCATGATCAAGTGGGAAAAAAACATTCATCAGGAATTAGCTTTGAAATACAAACTACAGAAAAATAAGGTAAGCTACTACCAATATGAACCATCCACCATTCTTGAAATGAAAATTATTCGCCGACATCGCTATCGCCAAACACAATAATCTGGAACTATCATACATGAATAAAATTACAAAGTACATTCGAAATTAAGGCCATGTGGAAATATAACAGAGTGAGATTAATCCCAATTATACTGTCAAACATGGAAGTAGTACCCAAAGAACCTGTTCAAATCGTTGCAAGAACATCCCGCATAGTTCGGCGATTCTTATGACTCATGATGTTTCTCTCCAAAACAAAATTATCGTAAATGCGGTTAAGACGAGTCTCTGACTCCTCCAACCGCAAGAAACCGACAGAAAGTCGAGAACAAGATGGAAAATAATAATAATAATAATACCAAGCAAGTTGCACTAAAATCTCAAGATATTTATATACTCATGCAAACAGCTGTCATTCTAAACACGATCCACATTAAGTTCTTGAGTGACGTATAGCCGCATATGCTTGGCTCTGTCACCCGTACTTTGTCTGAAGCCAGCAGCATTGCAGAGGGAAAAAGCAAGGTAATGATAATAATAATGCAGGTATATCTGTTCCTGCCAACAAACCAGACATAATAATGAAGGATCTAGAAAAGATTTGCTACATCATTGTTGTTAGTATGCCATATGACGAAAACTTGTTTGTTAAAAATGCTGAGAAGAAATTGAAGTACAAAACTTGTGAATTGAAATTCGCCGAATCTGGAACATGAAAACTGAAATAGTAGCAATTCTTTTTGGCGCTCTTGGGCAATTCCTACATTATTGGGGTCCAAACTAGAGGCTGAAAGATTGGGAAGTGCAAGAAATTGCATTAAGAGAAACGGTGAATCTTACGCAAGGTTGTTTAAGAAACTACTAAGATCACCAACTCTGTTCCTTTGGATGCTGGTTGCAATCTGGATGAGAGTAGCATACCGAAGTCTTAACATCGTTGTTCGAGAATATAAATTAAGAATAGAACATTTTTGTTATTAATATTATTAATTATTATTTTGTTATCTTGGACTAGTCGCCATTACATGACATCCTGTATTAACATGCAAGCAATAACTTTACTACTTCCGGAAAGTTCTCGAGAATGACACCAACAATTTTTATGTAATTTACATAATAGGTGAATTTGCATTTAAAAATATACATAAGACGGCCTAATAAATAAGCCTCGTTTCCAAAAAGGATCGTTTTAATAGCTCCTTTGTGCTAATAAATAAATAAAATTAATGATTGCTGAAGAATGTACTGACATTCTCCTTTTTAATAAAATAACCACATATAGCAATTATCGTAATAATTGGCTGCAACATTTTTTCTTTTGAATTCGTGATGATTATCAAACATTTACAATAACGGCTTATCCAGATTTCTATATTAGTTTAATTTCTTTTGCTTAGATCGAGACAATTTCTTAGTAATATTACTCATTTGAGCTCGTTTCAAAGCAGCGTTTAGGAAGGCTGCTTTAAACGCTGTTCTGGAACAACATTGTTCAAATGATTCCCAAAACGTTACCCGATGCGCCGTGAATGTAAGTTTTTACAACTATTTCTAATTTAAACCACTTTTGCACTGGATTCGAATCTTCGAGATCAGTCGACAAGATGTTACACGAATAACATTTAACAATACATTTGAATATATATCAACACAAAAATGAAGAAACGAAACTTAATTAAGACACGTGTGAAGGTACATATATAATTTTCTACATTATCTTACATCAGATTATAGTATGTTACAAATTTGAACGTAAACAAATAAATAATGCAATCTTAGTAGATTCGGTAAAATTATTCAGCAAGTTCAGTGCCTCATTGCTACGCCATACGAGTTAAATATTCAATAAACAACAAGGCATTAAATGACCAATTTTTACCATCCATTCATTAACACAACGTTTTGATTTCAATATACAATTCTAAAATTCTAATAGTATAGTTCGGCCTGCATAAGCTTAACAATGATTACAAAATCGCCTGTGAGTATACATGACCAACACTGAATGCATTACGATGAGGATAATATTGTTTTGTCCTGTATCCTTACTTCATAGCCCGAATGTTTATAGGGATTTATTTATTGAATTTTGTCGTAGTTAAATGACAAGTGAGAAATTAGTATTTATTGCCCCGAAAAATGTAGGTGGTTGAACCTCTTATCCGTAGGGAAAATTAAATAATATTAAGACGTAAAATGTTCCAAAAGAAATTCAAGGAAATTATAATCGATGGGATATGGAAATATTACTTATTTAAAATATAAATCACATGTCAATGTCTAAATAGCGAATAAAGGCTTTGTACCAATAACGTAACGCAGCGGCGGATCTAGACCGTAAACCAGGGGGTGGGGGGTGCTAACTTTTGTTTAAAAAGTATGGTTTTACGACACAATTTTTTAAAATATTACCTTTAAATAAAATGAACCAAATAAATAATGAACAATTAACATTCTGATATTATTAAACAATAACCATTATTTATTAAAGTTATTAATATGGTATTATT
>NNCF01125993.1:504938-520184 GCA_002313205.1 Laupala kohalensis | reverse complement strand
AATTATTAATTTTATAATCTGTAATTATTAATTTTATAATCTGTAATTATTAATTTTATAATCTGTAATTATTAATTTTATAATCTGGAATTAATAATTTTATAATCTGGAATTAATAATTTTATAATCTGGAATTATTAATAACAATTATATTATATATAAATATATAAAATAATATATATAAAACAACATAAAAGTGTGGTTAAGTTGCTCCATTCAGAAAGTTATCAAAATATATAAGCTTGGTTAGTAGCGCTAACAGCTGTCTTCTTACTAAAGTGAAAATTCGTTTGGGTGGTAGAAAGTAGTGAAATTTTTGTAAGTTGAGTAAGTTTTGAGTGAAAGAATGAAGTTTAATCATTGTGGAGAGTTGATGAGAGCAGAAGAAGTTTTCTGCTATGGGTGTAATAACAACCTACACTTTGAATGCTCCATCCAGGAAAGAACTTTAAGGTCTAAATCACAAAAAGATAAAAAAGCATGGAGGTGTGCGAAATGTAGACTTAGCAAAGCCAACTTAAACAAAGAAGACAGTGCTAGAGCCAGTGAGGCAGAAGAATCAGGCGAGAAAGTGGAAGAGCACAGGAAAATCAGAAGCATGAATTTGGAAAGTTAGATGGATTATTTAATAAGTGAAATGAGGGACATAAAGAGAAGCACCGAATTTTTCAGTGAGAGATATGATGTGTTGTATAAAGAACTAAGTGAAATAAAAGAGAGCAATAAGAAGATGGAAGCAAAATCGAAGAAGATAGAAGATTTGGAGGACAGATATAATATGTTGGAACAGGGACAATTTGAGTAGAAACTTAGAAATTGTAGGACTGAATAGTGTAGATATAGCAAGAGTAACGGTAAAAACAGTAATGATACCAAGCAAAATTTATGGAGAGCAGTTAAGCCCTATAGACATAGAGGATTTGCATAATGTGAAAAAAGTTAATAAACCAAATATAATAGTAAAATTTAAGTCAAGGAATATCAGAAACCAAAATTAAATTTCAAATTTTGCTGGTTTAAGGATAGTAAGATCCTCATGAGAAAGGATGAAGATAGCAGAATTATAAGAACTTTAAATGAAAAAGATTTAAAAACACTNAACTATGAATGTTATGTGTAAATGGATGTAAATAACAAAAAATTGGGATCAATTTAATTTATATATATAGAAAATTTAATACAATTATATTCTAAGTGAAATTAATGTCAGCAAAGAAAGAATGTTAAAAAAATATGAATTCCAAAACTTTAATAGATTTCACAAACTAAGAAAAGAAAAGAGAGGTGGAGGTTTAATTATATAGGTTAAAAAGTGTTATAGTTTTGTCATCAAAGCCATTAAAGGGATACATTGGGAATTATTAATAGGGGAATTAGGAAAAAATATTATATCTCAAGTATGGGCAATTTGTAGTTCACCTGACATCAAACTTTTTTATAGAAGAATTAAACAATTTATTAAGGAAAGAAACAATAAAAAATGTAATATTAATAGGAGATACTAACATTGACACATTGAATAAGAATGAAACTCTAAATTGTTCAAAATATTTAAATACGTTAATTGAAAATAATTTATATCAATGTATAAATAATTACACATTGATATAATTATAAGAGAAAAAAAGATAATGAAATAACTCAAACATAGATCACATAAGTATCAAAAGAAATTATAAAAGTTTAAACACACACACACGCACACGCACACACGCGAGCGCACGCACGCCCACACGCGCGCGCACGCACGCCCACACGCGCACGCACGCCCACACGCGCACGCACGCCCACACGCGCACGCACGCCCACACACAATATAACCTACCTTATCTCTATGCCACTGGCATATCTATTGAGTACAAAAATTTAAAGATAAACAAAAGACAGGAAAAAAGGCAATTTAAAAACTATTATACAAATAAAAAAAATTTAAACAAAAACCTAACTAAATTATATATGAAAGATCTTAAGGATAAAGAAGATGTAAACTTTAGTAAAACTTTGAAACAATCTATCAGTGAGACAAATGGTATAATAANTAATATTAAACCATGGATGAATGATGAGATAAGGAATCTAATGTCTAAACGAGATGCAACATTTAAAAAATGGAAAAACACATCTACATCTCATCCAGAAGTTAAAAACTCACTCAGAAAAGAATATAAATTATTAAGAAATGAAATTAATGCTAAAATAATAAGACGAAAAAGATATTATTTTTCTAAACAGTTTGTAAATAATAAATTTGATGCTAAGAAAACTTTGCGGACTATCAATGAACTATTAGGTAGCGAAGAAAGAGAACCATTAGATAAAATCATAATTGTTCGAATATGAAGAACATATAACATTAATAATATAAGTAATAACTGTGCATACAATTTCAAAAATGAAATTGATAAAATAGCACAAAATTGTAATATAGAAAATTTTAAGATAATCAAAGACAACTCAGTAGTAAATTCTTTCTACTTGCCAGAAACAGATTAAGATATAATTAGAAAAATCGTTTTANACGAAGAAAGAATGTTAGAAAAATTAGAATTTCAGAATTTATATAGTTTTTATACCTTAAGAAAAGAAAAGAAAGTTGGGGTATAATAATATATGTTTAAAAATATTGTAATTTTGTTGTGAAATCCACAAAAAGCATAAATTATGAATTACTAGTAGGCGAATTAAATTTAGGAAAAATATTATCTCTCAAGTCAGGGCCATTTATAGACCACCTAATACCAAAATCAATTTTTTATAGAAGAATTAAACAATTTATTAAGAAAAGTAACAAAAATTTAATAATAATTGGTGACACAAAATTTAACACACTTAATCAACACAAAACGTGATAAATGTGAACATATATTGATGTTATCAATAAACATGTCTAAGACATATGATATAATTAATCATGCAAAATTAGTAAAAACATTAGAAAACATAGGAATCAGAGGAAGCACATTAAAATTATTCCAAAGTTATCTAAGTAAAAGATCATATAAAGTAAAAATTGAAATATTTATAGTGACAGCATTAGTTTAGACAAAGGCATTCCACAAGGAAGCTTTATGGCTCCACTACTTTACATAATATATGTGAACGATGTAAAACCGTGTTTCAAAAATTGTAAATTTTTCATTTATGCAGACGATAATATAATTATTTCGTTTAACAATGATCAAAACAAGGTCTTACAAATTTTGAAAAAAGAATTTGAAAATTTTCAATGTTGGACACATGAAAAAGGTTTCACTATAAATTAAAAACAAAAACAAATTACTACATATAACAATTTCACATATCAAGAGATTAAATTCAGAAATAGTTTTTCCTAATAGAAATTGTATTCACAAATTTTTCCAAACTTGTATATGTACAGATAGAACAGAATTAGTTAATAGTCTTAAATATTTAGGAGTATAAAAGAAATTACACCTAACAATATACTTAAAATTATTTATCATGATTTATTTGAATGTGTTTTAAGATATGGAATGACCATCAGGGGTTCCACATTTAATTCACATAAAATATTCTACAAAAATTACAGAATAAATGTTTTGGTGAAACTAAAATGTTTTGGTGAAATAAAAGCAAATAATATAAATAAAATGTATTATAATGAAAAAATTCTAAATATAAGAAATATATATGAATTTGAACTGTTAACAAAAAATAGATCAAAAGAAAATATTGTAGAAATACAAGAACATGAAACAAGAACAAAATATAATTCTAAGATCCCTTATTATTTTAATAAATATGGAGAAAGGTAGAAACAATTATACCTAAATTATTAAATAAATTACCAAGTAATATAATTGAATTAGAAACAAAGTGTAAGTTCATAAGAGATTTGAAAATTTGGATGTTAGATAATATGAAATAAGAACTATAGACATAACTGTTTTCATGTTTTTTATATCATGAATTTTATAGCTCTGACGTATAATAATAAGATATATAAAATTAATTTAAGTAGGTAAGCGGTTAGAAAATAAGAAGTAAGAATTAATCATATATTATTTCTACACGTTTTATTTTTCATGTAATTAGTTAATAATGACATTGAATTTTAAGATTATGAAATTGATAAATATAAACATCATACGTAGTTTGTACTGCTTTTTGGACAATAAAATTTATTTATTTATTTAAACAATCTTATGCTAATTATGTTGCTTATAATATTATCGATTTGCATTAGTAGCAGAGCAACNCTAATTATGTTGCTTATCATATTATTATCGATTTGCATTAGTAGCAGAGCAACTAACATAATGTTTAAAAAAAACGATGACAATCTCTCTGACAAGTTCCTGAGAACTTAGAGAGATTGAAAATATATAAAAAGTTTATCTGTAATCTATTTGAAGATGAACTTTGTATTAAATAGTACATAGTAGTAACATTTTTATTTTTTATTTATTATACAAGGAAACTAAGAAAAAACATTTTGTAAACAGCTAAATACACATGTAAAATAAATTGTATACATGCTAACCAAAACATGTGATTCAGTAAACTTTATTATTAGTATTGTGATTTGAAAAACTTTTGTATAAATTTTATATAATTTTTGTATTATTTTTTTGTATAACTTTTGTATTATACTGTAACTACTGAAGCAAAATAAATTTCAATTTCAATAACAAATATAACAAATAAAAATTATTAATCCGGTAACACCTTTACGAAATATACCATTTATCAACTTCAATTGAATCAGTTAAGAGTTCAGGTCCAATGGAGTTCAGGTCCATATATCCGTCACTGACTTAACGCATCATTTCCGTAGAACACGTCGATTTGAGATATGTTTTATGCTTAATAAAGCAATAAGAGAATTAGAATTACCATTCCTGTACAGGGACATGAATATCTGCGCGAAAACTATACCATTTTCGTCGTTTCACGCACTCTCATTTACCCTCTCACCCTATACGTAATAAATGGATGAGACACTTGTATAGGAGTTATCGACTCAGCTCCAAATATTTACTCTCGAACTGCCGAACTTACAAGCTAATCAATATTGACCCGAGAACCTTAGTTCAGACGCCTTAACATTTTATGTCAACGACCTCCCTTGGTCAATACATGAGATTGGTGGTGATAAATAAGAAATTACATTTCAAGAAAATCGGTTTTCGATCAATACTGCATCTTGATGGATTTAAAATAATGTGTTTTGCACCCTGCCTACGTGAAGGTACCCAAATATACAACGAATGTTGACTGTAAGAAATTGATGTCCATAATGTCATTACAAAAACCCCGAAGATTTCGGATATACACAGCTAACAAATCTCTTGCCGATAATATGTAAGCAATATATCGAGTATTTCTGTATATTTTATTTTTCTCAGTAAAACCGGAAGTAACGGATATACCAACTGTGATGGATATAGAGCTTGACCTCTAACCTTGGACTGAAAGGACAGTTCCTGAAGTTAGTTTTTCAACGGCTTAGAGCAGCCTTTGTGTCGGTGACTTGGCACGCCGTCTGGAATGGGTGCGCTACGCTAGACCGTCCCGCGCCGTAGACATAAGACAACACCGCGCTTTCGCTCCATTGGTTACATCTCCTTTCTTTTCTTTCGCTGAGAGGACTATAGACTGTAGACCATTTAGCATATGGGTGAAAGTGGTCTTGTGCATCGCGAATGTCTTACGCAGTCTGTCCCGAATCTTCCTTCTGCCTCGACGAGCTCCTCCTCCAGACGGCCACCGTCGCATCCGCGCCTTCTTTTGTTGCTACCTTCGCTCGCTCTTCTACCCCCACCCCCACTCCTTCGCCATGCGGGCACGCTCCGCGGTGCGGGACGCGTTGAAGTGCTTTTTTCTCGCCTCGACGCGGCCAAAGCGCGCTTCACGTGCCGTTCGTTGGTTGGAAGGAGGCTGAAGATTATGGCGACAATGGTTGTTGCGTCGGTGAGCCGGTGATTTCAGATGAGACGGAAATGACACTGATGGCTCAGGTGGTAGCGTTCTTGCTCATCACCACGTCGTACCGGTGGGTTCAGAAGATATTCGTAGCTTTTCACGTGAATGTTCCAGTTCACACAGCTGTGACAACTGAAAAGCGAACCCTCCGCCCTCTATCCACCTCCTCCTAGAATCAAAGTATATAACTATTACTAACTACTTC
This sequence comes from Laupala kohalensis, assembly GCA_002313205.1. Classification (NCBI taxonomy): domain Eukaryota; kingdom Metazoa; phylum Arthropoda; class Insecta; order Orthoptera; family Trigonidiidae; genus Laupala; species Laupala kohalensis. The sequence continues at coordinate 514,033 of NNCF01125993.1, read as the reverse complement.
TACCAACACCTTCACGTGTGCCAAGTTGTTGGTAAACCCTGCTAAGCGGTTCACCTACTAACAAGAGCCCCTATCACCCATCTCCAACTTCCTATCGCCCCATGTAGATACACTTCAATAGCACGCTACATTTCCTATTAATACTACAATAAAAAATTACACTGGTGTGAGCTAGGCCGTAACCAGGAATTTATTTTGGGGAGTATCCACACTGCAAGGGACATGTGGATATAAAATATGTAATATTTTTAGCGCGGGTCCAAACAATATTTTTTTTAAATATGATGCTTGAAATCACATTTTTCAACAATCTGAAGATCTATAAAACCACTTACAGAATTTATGAGTTATGGAGGAAAATCCAAGTATTTATCATCTTTACTAACTCTTCCCCCTTTGATCCCCAATGGTCCGGACTAAAACTGGGAAAAGTATGACGCAAATAATTATTAACTGATGTTTAATTTAGAATCATAAATTTCTTCGTTTTAAGTTGTTTATCATAAAAATAACAATATATATTTTTTTCGTTTGCGGGTTGTCCGGACTTACAGGACACCTTTCTAGACCGCTAAAAGAGGCATTTCCATACCAAATCAACCAAAAAATATCTGTTAATTGTTTGACCTCTCCGATTTTTATAATTTTTTGTTCACTTCTAGGGCGCTCGTTAAAAAACAAGTTTTAGATAGTTCCAAAATTTATAAAATATATTTATGACCCAAATAATGGATATTAGAAAAAAAATTGAAGATAGCGATACCAATTTTAGTTCTCCAAGATACGTCTGTTTAAATCATGCAACCTATGGTACTTATCAGACTTTTTTAAATCTTGAGAGTCTACAGATAAAAAGTCAAAGCCAAAATTATTATATAACGGAACGATATATTCGAGGATTGGTCAACAAAACATTCTTTTTACAAAGCCAACGTTTCGACAATTTATTTTGCCTTCATCAGGGCTACAAAGAATTGTGTATGACCAATCCTCGAATATATCGTTCCGTTATATAACAGTGGTCAAGATGAACATGATAATGAAATATTATTACGTATAAAAAATTATTAATTTACAACTCATTGTCGTATTCGAATTTTACTTTTTCTAATTTAACAATTTCACCCAATGAATGGAGAGTCGAGATATCATTCTTGGGGAAAATAAAAAAAAATTAAGTTAATGTTGATTAAATATCAGAACTACTTTCTTGTAATTAATAGATACACGACAAATAATACATTATCCAAAATGCAACATTCTAATGGTCGCGTTGCGTGAGGGATGTTCATTTATATTTACTCAGCGAAGATTAATGCGAATTTATAACGAAGTATTTATGTTCAGACAGGAAAGATTACGACTTCCAAGACATAGATTAAAAGATTGAGAAATGTATTTCAGTATAATTTGTATATTTATGTTCCACTGATACGATTTATCGTCTACCTATAACCCGTGGTCATATCGCGCGATGAAATGGTACTCTACAGCGGCGGAACTATGGTTGGGGGTTAAGGGGGCTATACTCGTAGCCCTCCCCATTGGACCTGAACTTATAACAGATAAAATTGAAGTTGATGAGTGGAATACTTTGTAAAAGAGTTATCAAATTAATATTTGTTAATAGATATAATTGTTATTGTTAATAATATAATTATTGTTATTAATAATACCAGCTCAATAAAATAAATAACACCAGATTCATAACTTCAATAAATAATTGTTCTTAATAACATCAGATTGTTCATTGTTAATTATTTATTTAATACATGTTACCTAAAGGTAATATTTATCAAATTTGTGCTGTAAAACCNCCCCCCCCCCCGATTACGATCGAGATCCACTACTGGTACTCTACATTTTGTATTTCAACAAAAGACTTCTAAAAATGTTCTTGTTAAGCTTGTCTTATTTTAAAACATTTGCGAACTGTTTCTTCATAATTCATCTCCCGAAGACACACTCTATCTATGCGTTTCATCTCTTTTATTATTTCTCGGGTAACAAGTATTTTCTGTTTTATTAATGATGTAGAGACCAACGCTCCAATGAGATAAAACGAAATTTCCAGACAAATGAAAATGTTAGCCTTTCTGAAACAACAGTTTATCAACACCGATGTGTTTGTCTTTCGAGGCACCTCCTGCCAACGGATGCCTCAAGCCGCGCCGCGCCGGTCCGCGGGATAGATCGATTCTCCCGCGCGAGGTTGATCTTATCGAGAATCTTAAGTATCGAGAGCTCATTAGCATACGAAGTTGGTGGAAGTGCTGAGCGAGTTCCCTGTGTATCGGACCGCGGTCTTCATTTAATTAAGAGATGAAACAACAGAGAAGCGAGTTGGGTATCTGATGATAGGGAGCACTGCAAGGGAGGATCTAAAAGTATGGGAACGCACGACCGAAACTGCTTTCAGACATGAAAGGTCCCCCTGGGGTTATTCATTTCTGCGCTGTCGGCAGTTAGGACGTGTCTATAAATAAATACATAACGTATTAATTTTCTCGTCGTAAAAATTCTTCAGATTTATTTTGTAAAGAAACTTGCTGAGTATCCGTATTTCTGACGAAATTTTATTATTTGTTATTTCTTTGATTGCCGTTCAGTGTAGACAGACATAATGATAGACAAGATGGAGACCAATGCCTTTTCTTACGTTGGTACCTTGCTGTTACGATTTTAGGGTTTAGAACATTATATATACTTTTCTACGATTATTTGTTTACAAACGAAGTCAAAATCAGGAACGTAACTGCAGGGGAAGGGGGGAGGACTCGGTAGGACTGGACTCCCAACATTTTTTTAAGTTTCTTAAAACGTACAATCGTATTCTTGATTATCTTGACTAATAAAAATCCACAAGCGGAGCAGACATCATCCTGAATTGCTATGTTCATCAAAAGCCAATGGACCAAGAATGTGTAAAACAAATAATATTATTTCAATTTATGTTGAAACACATCTTTCACGAAAACGATAATCTTATTATGGGCATTGCAATAGTAACAGTTTCCAGTCACTGCCAATTCTTATCTCCCATGACTCCTTCCTCTCACCACAATCGTTGCTATTCATTTTACTCCTCGTTCCTCGAATCCTTCGTTCGTGTCCATTTAACACGTTGGCTCGCGTCACCACTTGGTGAAGGAAGGGAGTTGAGTTCGTAGTCTGGAAGAAGCACTGTCTACTTCATCGTACTATTCGTAATCGAATGCATGCGACTTCTGTACATCGCGTTTTGAACTCGACCAGAGTTTGCGGGATTCTGTTGTGCTACAGTGGGAACGTTAGCTATTATTGGGGAACTATCTCAAACAAATTGTTAGAGAGCACTTGAATCATACCTCTATCCCTTGTTCGACACTAACATTAAACTCTCCCGCGACGACCCCAACGTGGGAAGAATTTTTGTTGTTGTTGCTATTATTCTAAGAGAGATTGTCATTATATGAACGATTATAAATAGAATGATCGAGTAGGTCTTGGGAGTACGTTATACAAGCTGGTCATATCCTTAATTCTACCATGGCNTCTTGGGAGTAGGTTATACAAGCTGGTCATATCCTTAATTCTACCATGGTCTCATCTTAAGGACCCTATGGTATTTACATTTTTTTCCATTTCTTTATAATCATATCCCGGTTCCGTATCACTTGGACAATACCCGGGTTCCAATACTCTCTTTCTCTCTCTTCCTCTTTGTGTCTCTGTCTTTTTGTGCCACTTGGCTTGTATCAGCAAGTGCTGTCCCTGCCACGAGGAGACGGGCCCTGTCTACTATCAGCTATTTGTCTATGGTATTTACAGTGCACCTAAGAACAGACAGAAAATGAAGCGCCATGCTCGGGCCGTTTTGACTCTAGGGACCGGCCTATACTCATTTTATGGCAGGTTGAATAGGTCAGGAAGTCATGTCCAGACGCTGTGGAATAAAGAAAAATTCTCCATTACTAATCTTTGCTGCTAAATGATTTATATACATACATTGTTTCTAAAAACAGAATTTCAATGCTCTCTTGAATTCACGATTATAACATAAGAATGAGGTTGGAAAACAATATAAAAGTGATCGTTGAAAAAATCGAAGCATAACAAAAAAAAAGAAGCATTACTATTTATTAATATTGCGATAAAGATACAACTCTATTACGTTCAGTTTCTAACAAAAAGTAGTTCTCCCGAAAACTTGCAGCAAATATTAAAGATAACAGGAAAATTCTTCGGCATCGCAGATATCTGGATCTCAAGAATCCAAACAAAAGAGATGTTTTCATTTTTTCATGTACTGANAAAAAAGAAGAAAAAATGAAAGAAAAACAGGGAAATGTGCTATCAATATGGACCGAGTTATTTGAAGGCGATCTATTTATTTATTTTCTGCGTTTGCAATAATAATAATAATATACAAAATGAATATGTATTTCTATGTATTGAAAATAAAAGCGCATAACCAATGTTCACCTGTACGAAGTCTGGGTGGGTCGCTAGCGTCACATAAAGAACCAACTTCATACATAAAATGTCTTTAAGCATGTTGCGCACTGGTTTAAGCAACGAGGTGTTACGGTTTCTTTGTCTCTTCGTACAAGTAGTGTTGATGCTAAAAAAATTCAACGCTGCCTCAAACATATTTGTTTTTAAGAGATCCTACGTATAAAAACATCAAAGTTTCCGCTTGACAAGCTTTCTAAAAGGCGAGAATTTCCAAAAGCTCCAGCCTACTACCTTGATCCTTTTCGCACCAAAATATCCTCGGTTGGCATGTGCGGTGTAGATAAGTTCCATTAATCACCGACGACAGCGTGCTTGTCGCGGGTACACGTAATGCGTCCGCGAAGATGACAGGAGGGTGTTGGAGACGGTGGAGGGTGGAGGTTGTACAAGTGAAGGAATATTTGTAGTGGTGAAAGACCAACGAAAGGAGGCAGACTCCATGGCATACACTCTCATATGATTGATGTGAAAGTGAAGGATGAAATACAGCATTATCGTAAGATTATTATGCCTCTCCTACCCCACTACTGAGCTGTCTTCTTCTTCTTCTTCTTAATTAGGCTCTACAACATTATATTTGTAACTTCTACGTCTTCTCAACTATCCCCTTCCATTCTTTTCTGTTGTTTACTTTGTGTCTCCAGTTCTTAATTTTCAGACGTCTCAGGTCGTTTAAGACATCATCCTTCCATCTTATTTTTGGTCCATGTTTTGCTCTCGTAGTTAATGGATTCCATTGATAAATCTTTCGTACAAGTCTGTCCTCTGGCATACGATAGACACGCCCCAACCAGCGTAATCTTAGGGCTTCAATATAATGTGTTATTTTCAATATAATGTGAATTCGATTAAAAAACAACTGTGAGCTCAACAATCTATTCTCCATGTATTATCAGATTATTTCACGGGTCAATAAACCTTTCTCGAATATCAGCCTTTTTCATTTCTGACTCTTTATGAACCCAGTTTTCTGCGGCATAAGTTACCACAGGTCTTATTGTTGTCCAATATAACTTCAGTTCTGCGTTCTTCGAAAGTAACTTGCTTTGAAACAGTGTTTTATTGGTGAAATATGCTCTATTGCCGAGTGAGATTCTCTCTCTTTTATCTTCAATAGAATAATCCCCGTTGATTATTGATCATAAATATTTGAGCGACTTATCTCACTGATTCTACGTATTGCTATTTTTTATATCTGTTAATTCATTACTGAGAAATACCAACTCCAAAAAAAATAGTTAAAAGAATAAAATACTGCACTAGGAACAAAAATTGGCTCACGGAATATAATCTGTTAAATATTCTCGAGATGACATCTGTAGCCATGGGTCACCGAAGAATATAAGGCACACAAATATCTTTCTATAGATTTTTTCAAATTTCCGTTCAAGAACGCAGACGCTCTTACGAGACAAGAGTATATAACCCACAGTTCGAGAACATTCGAGTTATGGGAAACTTTCGTCATCTCGTGGACAAAACACATCGAGGAAACAACACGCATGGAAAACGTGAAGGCACGCATTCTAAATGAGTCTATTACCATTAGGCCTCTCAGGTTGGTAGCAATTTCCCTCTTATACGCTTATTTCCTTAGCTAGTAGTCCTCCGAGGGTATGCACGCAATGTCATTACTTCAACGATCACCTCACTAATCAAGTGTTCAAAAACACCGACAACAATATTTTACTTCTATTCATTATTCGCACATTTGAATAATACGTTATTGGATCTATTATTGACGAAGTTTTGACTACATATCAGTAATCTAACTGCGGTATACGAGAATTTTTTTATTCAGTTTTTCCTAATATGTGGTCCTGCGTAAAAGAATTCTTGCTCAAATAATACTTAAATATTAACATTGATATATCCGAGTTTCCTTTTATTTAAGATTTTAATTCATATTTCAAAAAATTTCAGATTTTGTATGTAAAAAGTATAATCATTTTTCGAACTACATGGGGAAAATTTACTGTGGAGTCGGACCAAGCTAAAAGTAAGTTCAAACTAGTCCCTGATGGAGAAGGACGTGGTACATGAAGTATTCATTTTCACTTTTTCAAAATCGACCAGTACTTCCTACAAGGTACTGGTCGCAGAAGGCATTACAAACTATGCTACAAGATATCGCTCTATATAACAAAGTTTTGCTCTTAAAAAAATAACGGTCTGTCCAGGATATCACACACTTCCTTCACTTCTTGAAATATCTAATTTCGTTAAAGGAGTCATTTGTTGTTATGTACATCTCTTAAACAACACGACATATTGAACAATTCGAATAAAATGTGCCAGGTTGTAAATAAATAAATGTATTGTCAAAAATGCAAACTTCAAAAAACTGCTTATGGCCACGCGGAGGACAATCAAATAATGGGCTCCGTAGAAGCAAGCAAGGGAACATCTCATCAATTACAATCAAAGACCCTAAGGCAGAGGTGGATTGAAAATTTGAACACACTCCTAAGATAAGAATAAAAACAGTTAGCTACGTGTTATATCAACAGAAAACCAACAAATTTTTATTTAATAAGACACAGGAAAGTTAGTTCACAGGTACATTTTATCAAAATACAGATTATTCGGAATGTTTTTTTTCTTTTTTGAAAATGGGCCAGGATTGTTGTACATCATGCATCAACCGCCTGGGAAGAGAGATCCATTCAAAATTCGCAAAAGTTTCTTATAAATAAATAATAAATTTATTGTCAAAAAAACAGTACAAACTGCGTATGACCACGTGGAGGATAATAAACTAATTTACTCTCCGGAAGCAATCAAGAGACCATCCCATCAATTCCAATCAAGGGCCCTAAGGCAGAGGCGGATTCAAAAATTTAAGCAAAAATTCCTAGATAAGATAAAAAGTTAGCTGCAAGTAATAATACTAAAGAATGTCAATATGTTTGTAATTTAACGCAAAAATTTACATGTACAAATTATTATAGAACTATAGATTATTCTGAGTATAGTGTTTAAGAATTGAAATAACACTAAATTCATGATTTATTATTACAATAAACATGCTCCTAGACAAAGCCTAGAGAATCTGTATAAGAAATCCGCCTCTACCCGAAGGAAAACCGGAGCAAAACCCGGGCTAGGATGGTCCATGGACTTGAATTCCATTTTGGTCCACGGACGCGTTCACGAATAAGAGGGAAAATTCGATCGATGGATTTGATCATGACACAGAAACAGACTTCGCCAAGACTTATTCGGAAAACCTGGATAAATAGTGGGACGAAAAGTTCCCATAAAAGTTTAATCGGTAATTTAAAGCGATGCAGGATTACATCGCTACTATTATGAGGCACTTGACAAAGAGAACAGAGAAGGTAATGAATCAGTTGTTTCTCACTACACAAACATTGTGACAGGTTATAGTAAGAATTTTTTAGACCTTAAGGTAGGCAACATATTTTCCTAGGACTTTTTCATGCAGTGATTGCAAACAAAATACTGTGAAGTTCTAGTTCTTTGCGAGATCCATTCTAAGTTCATTTACATGCGACCACACTGAAGTAATAAAATTGATTTGAATTACTATTTAATTTATTCGGAGCAGAGTTTTACATTTGTCAATTCTTCATATTTGGAGAAAATGTTGATTATCGTTAGTATTTTATCTCCAGTTTAGACATCACTTCCAATACCTTGTTTTTACATAATTAAATCCAAACTTACCACAAAACAGTTGAATAGTCTGGGAGTACTGATTATCACACTCACCTGAAACAAACCAAAATACGATTATAATTTTACTTATTTTTAAGTCACAAATATGAGTTTCACACGAGAACGTTGTGTAGTATGTTCATGTCAATATAAATTTCTTTTACCAATCTGACGTTCCTTTTAAGACGCTCTGAAATAACAGCTGAAATATGGTTTAACACCTTAAACACGAGTGTTCATCTAAAATGAGACAAACATGAATTTAAAATGAGACAATATGAATTTAAATAGGTGTGCCACACAATTTACGTGTTTACGAATCCAGTTATCACTGAGCTGGAGAGTTATTTGATTGGTCGCGATTTCAGTAAACATTGATGGAACACAGCGTAAATTTAACACACGAGAACAGGTTTCTGAAATCTATCTCACATGCTCTTGTGAAAAATACTTTATTAGAATGTTTTTATCCTTGGAAAACAAAATCTGTAGAATATCTAGGAATTTTCATTTGCTATTTAAAAGACTTACAGAACGATATCCCTAACCAACTGAATTAAAATTATTGTAGCAATTCTTTTTCAATATCCTGATCATTTTCCTCTATTATTGACTGGCGCTATACCGCCTCTGCAATATACAGATAATTGTTTCCAGTACTAAATTGCTATGAACTGTTTGGAAACGATAGACACGTCTGTTTATGGTTTATACAAGTACATGTAATATTTTTGAACAATAATTCATTGTATCATTATTCTTTTCCAATGGTAAAAGCACTAGACGGATATTTCATGGCACCAATTTCAAATAAACAAACATCTACGACAACTTTAAATGTCCTCTAATGATAGTAATCATTTATTTCTTTGCAAATGAGCAATTCTCGGTGACAGATAAAAAGAAGACATAATAAG
>NNCF01125993.1:472354-504825 GCA_002313205.1 Laupala kohalensis | reverse complement strand
GTAGAGGCGAACGGGATGGCGCAGTTGGTAGGCGCATGAGCGCGTAGAGCTCAAGGTCCCGGGTTCGAATCCCGGTCCCGTCTCCCATTTTCATTCGACGTAACATGATTAATAAAAGTTTAAATAACATATAATCGCCCAAATATCGAAATAATACACACACGGCATACAATGGTTAGAAAATTCGTACAGAAGGTAACAACGAGAAGAAGAAAACATTTAAAGAGTTAATTCTCTACACGAGACCCATAAGCAAAGACCTATTGCGTAGAATTTGTGTCAACATGAAACGATCACTTCTCGTGACCTTTCGTTGTAGAGAGGCGACACCTCCTACGTGCTTAATGTAATGCAGGCGACTCTAAATTATTCGTCTAATTATGATGCGCAAGACGAATCATCAGTTGAATCAAACATCAGTTCTTGAATCAAACATCTTAGTGATCAGAATATGCAATTCAGCAAACGAACAAAAGTCAATACCCTTTGAAGAGATTGAAAGTGCGTTTGAATATCAAAACAATCACATCTTTCAATGATAACCTCGAAAAGGAAACACAAAACTTATCTGAAAAGATTATAATAATCAAGCAAGAATTGTAATGATAAATTTTCAATTACAGAGTTATTTATAGGCAATATTTTTTGAATAATTTAAATATTTAACAATATGTATAGGAGTTATTTTTAAATGTATCGTATAAAAAATAAATCTGTTGGTATTCTGTTGATATTATAACACGTAGCTATGTTATTCATATCTTAGAAGTGTGCTGGAATGTTAAATACGCCTGTCTTAGGGCCCTTGATCGGAATCGATGGGATGGTCCTCTTGTTTACTTTCAGAAAGTAAATTAGTTTCTTGTCCTCCACGTAGTCTGTAATTGCTTTTTTACAAGAAATTTATTATTTAATTACGACTGGTCCAAATTCTAAAACACAACCTTCGTAATTATTCTTCATTTGTGGCTGTTTGTTAAGTATTATATTTACCTATTTATTTATACAGCAACTCTAATCCAGTACCTAACATGGTCAATACCTGGGATTAACTTTACTTGTTTAATATCCTTTCTTGATCCTCTATCCTTGATTAAAATTTTCACTATCATTACACAAAATGCACTCGAACTTTCAGTTCAACTTAATTTTAATCATTGTTGTCAGAACTCTTCTTTCAAGCGTCAGATGTTTTAAAATCTTGTTGGGGATGTTTGTTCCTACTATTGGGGATATGATGTACTTGTTTGCATAAGATTTTATCACAAATCTTCGATCTTCTTTATTACATATTACATACATTGAAATTTATCCGCTATTCATGAATTCCCATTTTCGTTCAATTGTAAATAGTCCACAATGATTCAGCATTCTAACCAACTCTCCGCGTTCTTGTGCGTAATTTACGCAATCAAAAAGCACATGGTCTCTGAATCCTCGGTATTGGAACAACAGACATCCTCTTACACAGCGTTAATTTTCTTGAGATAGGTGAAGTATTAAAGGAAAATATAGGATACAAAAAGCCACTCGCGACTTTTTAACACCAAGCATCCTTGAGTATAATAGACCTCGTACGTTGTCCGTGCACTTGGCAGCTCAGCGTGCGTCATCCAACGCGCTGATAACACCATGAACGCGAGGGACTGGAGAGGCAAGATGTCAGGGATCCGACCGGTCTCGGGATCGGCGGCAATGGAGGACGTCTTACAAGTCTCGTCTCGCGGCTGTCGGTCGGGGACTCTTTGCTGACTCACTCGCCGCCTCCACCGCCGCCGCCGCCGCGTCCGTGAGCCAAGGTCGTTTTCCTCCTGGACGCTCTGCCCCGCGGAGGACGACCCAGCGTCAGTGTGTCCACGTCTCACACATTTCAAATACACATCTGTACATGCGAGGAAGCAGAAAGGACTCGGGGAGATAGGAAAACTTCCTCCTTCGCTAATTTATATACAGTAGAACCCTCTTAACCGATTCTCGGATTAACAGACCTATCACGTGGAACAGTTTCCCCCCCCCCCTCTCTCTCACTCTTTCAGCACAGAACTGATTTTGTCAAACAATGAATGTATGTAATATGTACGAGTACATACATTACATTTTAAAAGTTTATATAAATTCGTAATGTTTAATTGTTTCGTGTTCGTCTTAAGTCTACATGTACATTTCATTTTTGGAACAGAAACTAATTAATTAATTTTCACAAGTTATGAATTCACAATACATTAAGAGATAATTACGCTATGCAAAATACTTTTTTATGAGTAAATATTTTTAAATTAATTTTTAATTTATTTTACTATTTATATTGTTGGAGAATTAAAAACTTAAATAATTGACTCCATAATTTATTGCACTAATTTTGAACGGGAACCTCGAATTGCCCAGTCAAATGGGTAACCGGCCGGGGTCTCGTTTCCGACCAGGGGTTCTACTGTAGCATTATTGAAGACCTATAAATATCAGAGCGACTAGACTAAAGTACCCGAAAAAAAAATGTTTCTTTATAATACAATAATTCCAACAATTCTCTATCTAATACCCACAAATTTCTATACCTTTGCACCAGAAAATTTTGAATTGTTTGACTTGAAACTAGTACAGATTTGTATATTATTTACACGAGTTTGTTTGTTTGTCTTTCTCTTGAAATCCTGACAAGTATCGGTTTCACATAGCTAAAAAAATCAAACGACAATATAGCAAATGAAAGTAGAAACGCAATTACGATTAGATTTGTATATCTTAGAGGTATTTTAAACAATAATTCGACAAAACTACGAAAAAACCTGTTCTACCAGGAATATCAGCAGTTTCAGGCGACTGGCGATAATGTGATTGTCAAACAAAATTAAAGAGTCAAACAAAAATTATATTTATGTTTAGTATTAAATGCACAAAATAATATTCCTCCTCCAACAATAAAATTTAATATTGCGAATTATGAATTAATTAGACCTTGTTTTGTGATTATTTTTTTTAAATTTAGACAATAGTCGACAATTTGACTTCAATTCGAATACAATAACAAATTGCTTATTTCTTTATTGTTTCATGACGTAAATAACTAAACTTCTTGTCAAAATAGTTCTGAATCCCTGCAGGACAGAGCACTAATTTACTCTCCAGAAGCAAGTAAGGGTATCCCCTCAATTCCGATCAAGGCCCTAAAGCAGAGGCAGATTTAATGTTTGCGCACCCCAAGGTAAAATCGTGATGTGCACTCTCTTAAATTAATAACAAAAATTGTTGAATAGTTAACAATCTTATATTAAATCGAGTATACAAGACTAGTTTTTTAAATAATACGTTGTATGACCACAACATTCAGAAAATATTGGCGTGCATTACCATGTATGACGCCACAAAACTACAACAAATGAAATATGAGTGATGAAGTATCTGCGAAGAATAGTGAAATCTGGGACATTCACATCGTGGATAAGAAGTGTCCCAAATTAATAATTAAAAATGTTAATCTATGATTCATTGTTAGAATAACACACTCAAGGTCTACAGAAGTATCCAAATCGATACACTTCTGCTGACAGTCCTGTAAAAACAGTAATTTCTTCCTAATGCTTCACATAAACTAATTTTTCGCTTCCACGCCAGTTTTAAACTTTAAAGAATTAACTTAAATACAATTATGGCCAGAGTTATGATTGAAAAGACCACACCGTGGCATAAAAAATTAAAAACTCCCATATCAGTCACACTCTCCATTTTGGTGATACTAGACTATCGAATGAATCTTATGGAACATACAGATGTTAACGGACTGATGGTTAGTTCGCCGTTACTTCAGACTTTTTTTAAATAATCATGTGGTATCAATGTGCTTACACCACTCATATAGATTCCAGTAGGTCGCTCCAGGTAGATCAACTATACGAAAATGGAGAGGATAACAGGGGACTTGGATTCAAGTCGTCAGCGTAACTACTACGTATCTGGTTCAATCACCCAAAATCCTTCATTCTTCGTCGTATTTCTATTTCCTGCTCACAGGGTGATGAAACAGAACGATACGCATGTCCAAAAAAATCACCTCCCTTCTCAACAACAAAATGAAATTAAATATAATTTATTAGAGGTATCTAGATATGGCATCGTAGGGGTGGGCAAAATCAGACCAAAACAAACAGGAAATTTTCGGATTTTTTGGGCATGTAATTGAATTATACAACTGGAACGCGTACAGCGCATAACCCAGTGTGTTCCGAGTTTCGAAATCACACTCTTACGTATTGCGGGTTGCATACGGTATTACGTACAGGGTCGTATGTAAGGCGACTAGGCGAGGAGGAACACCGCATCGCACCACTTGCAACGCTATAGCAGGCTTTTGCCCGCTTAGCCCCATTAGACGCGATCTCGGGTTTCGGCGCGACCTCTGCGACTGAGATCGCAATACATCGATGGTTGGTTCGAGGAGTGCAGCCGGTTAATCCGACAATCGATAGATTGACCGAGCAGTTTAATGAGACGACGTCGTATTAGTTAACATCAGCAACTATGTCATTTCGAAGGACCGATTGGTTTTTGGATTAACTGACTTCACAATCCGAACTAACTATACTCGACCGAACGCCAAAATTTGCTGTAGTTTTGGCCATTTTTACTCACTCCTAGCCCTTTCCAACGTGGTGTAGGGTTTCAAATTACTTTCATCGTTTCGTTTTTGTTGATGTACCATATGAATAAAGAATTATCAAGATTAAATTGGTAAAGAAATGGGGTATATGTGAAAATGGTTGTGGAAGGCGAACGGGTGATAGTGGTTAACACCCCTGCAATCAAAGCAGAAGTCCTGGGTTTCGATTCCCAGCTCGTCGCCTTGCTAAGTCACTTGGCTAAAAGTTATCACATATCGTCTCCACATGTAGGTAGATGGAAGAAATATATGCATGACAAAAAAAGAATTAATTTTCGTCTGCTTTAAAGTTGGCAATTAAATCTGTAATCCTTAGAAGTTGCGACAACATCGGCATCGCTTTTGTTACTTTTCCATGAAACCAGTCCGGATAATTTAACGTTCGGATATCCGACGTTCGTATAACAGTAATAAATTTGAAGTATCGACTGGTAGAGCTCCGCCGAGCACAGACCGTAGAAGAAGGAACCGAATCCAAACATTATTTCAAGAAGAACTGCAGTGTACTCGTGCAAGGCTTTGAACACAAGAACTAAATTTGACGCTGAAGTGAAACTCAAAGCGAGTCAGCCAGCTAGCGAGGAGGGAGTGGCGTGGCTCGTGGATCGTGCCGTGACGAGGAACCAGTCATTTGGAGATTCCGTGCTGACGGCAGGGAATACTCTTCCATGCGGAACCGAGCGGCAGACGGCTGGCTTCGGATTTCAACCGGAGTATCGCTCAAGGATGGGAACATGATAGCAACAGAAAGTTTTGAAACACTACCAACAGCTAGCTAATATCACGTAAGTTACAAGTTATATTAACTAATTCACACACAAAAGAAACATTTAATCAAAAAATATCCGGATTTTATTATTACGTAAGTGATTTGAACTTTTAAAAATAATTTTTTTAGTTCTATTAATTGGTTTATCTATCCTTATGGCTCAGGTCATGAGATCTGCTATTCCACATCACATGCACTGAGAAGAGGGATTTGGGAGGGAGAGATGTGAGATTGCCGAGGAACGAAGTGTCGAACAGACATTTTTCTGTAGTAGATGTGGGAAACCAGGTGTAAACCTCATCTACTGCAGCCTAACAGAATTTAAACCTGTAAACCTGTAACTGAGTAGGTTCAGACCTATTTAGGTGGAAAGATGTTAAAGGGGGACAGGAGGAAGCTGTTATGAGGGGATGAAGAGGAGGAAGATGCTAAGGAGGTAAGATATTACAGGGGAAAGACGTTCAGTAATGAGAAGTTCCCATGTCTGAGAGCCCGAAGGTATCGAATCAACATTTGTCGAGCGGGCAGTTAGGCAGAGATTAATACGGAAACCGCGCTTCCCTATTCACCAGCACATGTGGCATTGAAAATGCTAACACCATTCACCAAAATCTCAACAAAAAANAAAATCTCAAAAAAAATACCATTAATGAAAATCCGATAATACCTCGATAGAAAAACACCTGATATTTTTTTATTTCTTTATATTGGGAACTAGTTTGTTCAGAAAGTTAATTAATGTTATATATAAATTATAATTAGCATAAATTCTACTAATGTAATGTTTATCGCATCTGACTCGCATCAATAAAATACAAAAATATGTAAAACTTTACTACAGAATCCACAGAAATAAAACTGATAAATTGTAAACTTCAAACCACCATTATAACCGAATAATTAACATAAAATCAAATATACTGCAAGTAAGGCAATTTGCATCATCCATAAACGAAATCTACCATGTAATACTTTTTCAACATACCGACACAATGGGTCATAAAAAATTAAAAAAGTAACTCAGTTACAATAAACCTTGAACAATTGGTGAAGATACAATAAATCAATAATATTTCTATATAGTGATTCTGGCCGAAATATTTAATTCACAGCACTCCTCTGAGACACGGGTTAAGAATTAGTCCTTAGAAGCGAAATTATTACGCACTTCAAAAAACATAACGCCACATTCATTGAATTCTAAAGACCACGGTTCCTTTATTATACGCTAGAGAATTTCTCTTTTAGCAATACTGCTGCAGTACAAGAGCATTCTAAATCGCTACAGAGGAATTCCTTCTGTGAACCACTCACGGAGAAGATGAGGTAAATTGCATAAGGGTACAAAATGGTTGTTCATTACAGAGTAACGCTCAGCAAAGAGCGCCAGCCGCAAGCCTCTAGTTCTGTGCGCTGCCAACCGAGGGCGCGCGCGCGAAGCGACAGAAGCGAATGGATGGAGGTGAGAGAAAGAAGAAACGCGCGTTTGCTTTCGAAAAGAGGGAGAGAAGAGATTCGATCAGAAAGGGAGGAACAAAATGTGTTGCACGAACATCGGAAGTATGAACAAAATCCGAACTACTTCTAAAATAGTAAATTGTAAATTCTACGAAAACACATGTTAATACATTAAATGTTCATTCAATTCTCACATGTTTAAAGACGTGCACACAATTTATTGAACTTGTGAAACAAAGAAATGTAAATAATAAGAATCTGAAACTTCAACAATGAAGTGCACCAATTTGAACTGATGTACAAAAACAGAAACGAAAAGAAACTTAATTTAAATGAGATTGGGTAATAGAAAAGGAATTGTACGACGTAAACAACGAGAAAGACGAAATTTTGATCACGTTCGTTAGCGTAATCCTATTTGTAGGGAAAAATTGAGGAAGAAAGAGTGAAATTTTGGAATTAGAGGGTAGTACTAATTCATGCCACGGGCAGATAAGAAAATACCCTGACGATGACCTTACCAAATCCTCCCAAGTGCGAGATTGAACTATGTAAGTGCGAAGATACTAACAGTGACTTCAATATAAATATTCTCATAGTATTAATTTATCTTAAATTCGTGTGATTTATTTGATTCCAAAAATGCATCGAATCCTAAAATATTATGTATCATTATACAGGTCATTTATTTAACTAGGTGATATCAATCCAGAAAAGAAAAGCAATACGAGCATCGAAATCATAGAAAAAATATATGAAATAGATAATAACAATAACAATTAAATCATTAAAATAACGTGTTTTTGAATAATCAACTATTATACGAAAATGCGTTATATAAAACTAACAATTTTTTTTTTTTTATGTAAATTTTGATAGTCACGAATTCAAAGACTAGTAGGAACAGTCATGTAAGAGAAAAGAGACAACGGAAAAAAGAGTGAATGAGTGAAATAATGAAGACAGGAAGGAATAACAGGAAAAGGAACAAAGGAAGGAATGAAAATTTGAGTTTTGAGAGAATATAAAACGAGACGAAGAGAGAGAGAGGGACACGGAGAACAAGTGAACCGCGAGGTGTGACGTAAGCACCTCCGCAATTCAGAACAATCGTTTGCGCTCCACGGAAATGGAATATTCAGCAGCAGCCATCTTCTCTCTCTCTTTCTCTTTCTCCCTTTCTCTCTTCCTCTGCGCCTCGCTGCGTACTGAATCCGCTTCAGTGCAACCGCGGTTCTCTTAGTGAATCAGTGGGCAAAAATCTCATAGTTTTAGGCAAATATTATTCCTTATAAAGGTTATTAATTATGTATCGTCACAGTGTTATAAGTTATTATAGATATATGTTCTCGCGTCAAAATAACGGGAACGAGCTTTATGCCAAATTTTCCATGCGAGATTTATTCTAGATGATTTCAACAAATGGTTTTTATTTAAACTCTTGGTGCAAGATTGTGCACAGTAATTCGATTTCTAAAAAGTGAGATGAATAATTACTAATAATAAATAATTTTATATATAAAACTGAAGTACATTTCAGAATAAGTAAAAGACTGAATAAGAACTAATAAATCGTTATTTTTTTCATAGGTGTTTTTTCATCGCCTATGTATAGTCACATTTGTTTTATTACTAAATATAGTATTGCATTCCGCCATGGCATTATAAATATGCGGATAAGTAGATAAGAGTATTCATAAAACCAAAAGTAAATAAATATCATTCAAACAATCATTTTCTTTTCCTAACTTATTAAATCAGTTTCATACGCCTTTAAAGCATTCAATAAATACAAATATTACGTAAGAACGCAAAGAGAAAGCCTTTCTCATACGAAGCATGATTATTTTAAAATAACACGGGAGCATTATATGGAAAAATACTGTTCAAATAGGACAGACCTTACCAAGAAGGTATTATCCTCGAAACTGGGATCATTGTCATGTTAATAAATATTTTACTTCTCAGATCTCAAAACTGAATTTTAAATTCTGTATATTTTAAGTTTCCACATTAATGTCCTGTCACTAGTTACAATCACTGGAAAAAATGACTAGATATGTTCTGAACAATTTTTGTAATATACGGTACATTTATTAGAAGATAAAATTTTCATTATTTCGGTTTGAATGTGGCCATGTGTACTTCGTGTCCCATCCACTGTGAGGCGGAGCGAGAGGTCACAAGGTGACGTAGAACGCAACTGATTCTCTCAGGAGCAGAGGTAAATAATGCGTTGAAGTTACGCGCGAACAAAAATCCACTGTCACATCTGCAAAGAGAGTCACAGACATGAGACAGCTCTCGCCTCATACGAGTGACATGTACTATCATCCGAGAAATGAATCATTTTCATTGCTTTCCACAAAAATTCGTAAGCGTGTTTGACAACTTTGTAACAGAGTTGATCCACAAATAGTTAAAATAAAATAAGGAAGAAGAGATTGAATTTTTTATCACGTATCGAGTTGCCTGATAACATTCACATTGCTCTCATTGGTACTTTCTAACCTCACTCATTATTCTGAACGAGTAATACTATTTCTTAAATAATCGAAGACATACGACCTTTCACGGACGAACAGTATTTATTATGTTTTTCTTTCCAATACCGTTGGTTATTGTCAGTTATTAGTGAAACAAATTTAGTTATGGGAAGATTTGCCACAAGATATTGGAATTACCAATCATTTATACTCAGAATAACGATGATGAAAGAGTTTCGAATGACTGAATAAATAAAATAACACGAACATCCGTATCTCCGTCTGACTTCGAATACACAATTACTGGTGTAGATATTATCGTTCTCACAACACACGCCACCAAGGTCATTAATCAGGAAAGAAAAACTTTATTTCTGAGGTATATTCCAATGAATCGTCTCGTGAGAGACGATTAATTGACTTAACGAAGTTACTTGGTTGACTTACAACAACAGGACCTCTCCTGTGGCTAAAGGGATAGCATGCTCGCTCAAGTCACTGTACAAGTTCATATAGCTGTGTCTACTGAAAAGCAAACCTCCCTTCTATCCATATCCTACTGCTCCTAGTATAAACAACTCGATTTACTAACTACTCCTAGTAACATTTCCACATGAACCAAGTTGTTGGTCAATCCAGCTAACCATTACGCCAACTAATAATAGCTCTATCATCCACCTCCTGCCTCCTATCTCTCCGTTTAGATAAGCTTCAATAGCATTCTAAATTTCTCATTTACAATAAAAAAAAGTACTGGATTGAATTGATAAAACACCCTTCACACTGAGGCTAACAGAGGAACGAATTTCTTACCAGGATGGGAAGGTAACCGAGAAATAAGTCTATAGGTTTTGTCAACTTGTTGGAACAAGAACGAGAGCGACACTCGAGCTGATTGAAAACCACCTGCGCGGATGAGTTCGAACGAGAGGAATCTTTAAAAAATCTTATACCCACCACAATCCGTGACATCCGTAGAAACAGAGTTGGAACGGTAATTCGGGCAATCGAGTAAATGCCCGGGGGCAATCCTATTTTTTGTTTAACCCTTTAAAGGTCGGATGGGATGTCGAAATACCCCACGTATCTAATTATTGCTCTTTCTGAACACAAGTTTCTCTCGTAAGCTGAAGCTTTCTGCACCTTCCTGACACACTATTATGAGTTGTGTCTGATTTCGCTGGAATTACCGATATCTACGCGCTGATAAGCTGCCCTTTTTTTTGTAAAAAATGTGTGTTAAGTTTAGAAATGTTAATTTATGAAGTTTAGTCTTTAGTTGGTAAATGTTAATGACATAATAGAATTTTATTTAATTTTTTAACTAATTAAATACAAAGTTGCTAAAAAAAGTTAACTTATTAAGTTTTGTCATTAATACATTTGATTGTTTAAACCTCAGCCACGATACACCTCTTTCTTACATCATTGAGATTAGCACTCTCTTTATATGTTATTGATCTTGATCACTCAATATAAGTACTTTTATACGTACTATTTTTTTTCTAATAAAATGAAGTGTTCTAGTCCACTGGCATTTTTTTCTGGAAGCCGTAAAATAGACAGACGGGTAAAAAGCTTTATGTACTTAATTAAAATGGCGCCTATGTGATTTATATACACTCTTTCCTTAATAATACAGAAGACAGTTGAACAAGGCAGATGTAGTTCATCAAGTCTGCTCGATGTCTGCACAGTTTTAGTGAAGAAAAAAAATCGTCGCATGCGGCGGAGGGGCAGGCACCGATCTACTTGAACTGGGAATAAAATTTGGCTCTGGAATTCCAACTATGTGCAGAAGCAACTGGAACAAACTAATCACCTTGTGTGAAAGACAGGCCTAGGACTCCTATAGCTCGAAGAACTTGATCGGGTCAATACTAGCGTCAGAATTATCAGAACAGTTTCAAAACAGAGTTAAGTGAATGGGCATGGGAAACGACATTTGCTTGCTTGTCTGAAAAATTTGGATCCACCACTCAACATCCGTATAAATTCCTTTTGTATATGGTCTGTACAAAAAGTAGAGACTTCTTTTCATTCTGATTCGACAGTACCTAGCAGCGCGCTCGCTCTAAGCGGGTTCGATGGAGGAAATCAGTTTTAAAATGTAACTTGCGTTAGTCGAAACTAAAATCTTCCATGAGGTTTGTATAGTCGTTTTGGTGGATCCTTGTCAATACTCAGTAGTAGCTTAAAAATACAACATTCTGCCGAACAATGTTACGCCACTAAATTCTGTGTGACGCTCGGCAAATCGGCTATGATGATTTTGGCCATGATCCAGCAAGTGTTCGGGAGGGAATGTCTATCATAGATAGTTGGGTACGAACGATCCAAAATGTCAAAGTGCCGAACGGCAAACAGAAACACCTAGCCAAAATATTTCGAGCGAACATAAAGTCATAGCCATGCACATTGTCTTTGGTTTCTTTCTACGTGGAAATGCAGAAAAGATTGAAAGAAAGGGTCATCCAAGTAAGACCAGGCTTGGCCGCCTACAGGCAGCTGTATCATGACAGTGCACCAATCTTCTTATACTTGGTCAACCTGGATTACCTGGATCAGAACGGAAGCGCGAGTCTTTACCAGTCCCATTGTGGCCCCGGTGAACTTTTTCTTGTTGCCCGATTAAAGACAGCCTCAAAAGACACCGCCATGGGACCAAAGCATAGCAGAAGCGGCTTCCACACTACTGGAATGGATTTCAGAAAATAACTTCCAGTCCACCTTCCGAGAGTGAAACGATCATTAGCAGAAGTGTATTTACGCTCAAGGTTTCTATTTGGAAGACTTTTTATTGATTGAAACGACATCTTTAACATGTGTTTCCAGAATTAGGTTTAAATACTTAGCAACGACATTCTGAGTGGATGAAATTCAATGTTCAAATTCAATCGACAGAAATTACGCGACATGACTCGTTTAAGCCACTCCATATACAAAAACCTCTGTGTACCTCAATGAAATATATCGTATATGCTACGCAATTCTTCCCCAAACACCCCCACTTCATCACTCTCCTTTTTCACTTTTATCGACACGTGGAGCGTCACAGTGCAAACAACTAAAAGATACGTCGCACAGAGTATTCAGTCCTTCATTCTCTCGCTTCGCTGCGCCGCTCGTCTTTTGTTCGATGGGGCTTCGCACCTGACGGAGCCTCGAGGCGGGAAAGGTACAAGTCGAGGGTACGAGAGGGGAGGGGGAGGAGAGGGCTGCTCGCGCGTGACGGACGAGAGGCCGCCAATGGGCCGGAACTGCATCCTCCCCCTTCCGATACCAGTCACAGAGTAGAATTTTTGGCGTTTGGTGAGGAACGATGCTAAAAAGGATCCCCAGTTTGCGTACATGATCACACCA
Source organism: Laupala kohalensis (assembly GCA_002313205.1). Taxonomy (NCBI): domain Eukaryota; kingdom Metazoa; phylum Arthropoda; class Insecta; order Orthoptera; family Trigonidiidae; genus Laupala; species Laupala kohalensis. The sequence goes on along the minus strand of NNCF01125993.1, from coordinate 492,095 downwards.
CGCTGCTTAGAGACCTAATCAAGAGAGAACCGTCAAGGGAGGAAATGAAACGCGGGTTTTCTCATACTTCCGGAAAATACTATGCAGAGTTTCTCATAGTGGTTTCAATCAGCTATAGTTAGTCACATTATTGAGCCGTGTCACCCTCCCTTTATCCCAACTCAACCAATAGGTGTCAAGCATCGAGCGACAACAGGAGTTAAAGGGACTATGAGAATTTGTGCGTAGTAAATATAGTTATGAGATCTTACGTGCTCTTACGTTGTGGACACGGCTGGCGGTTCTCTCTGGATTAAGGTCTCTACACGCTGCTTGTTGTATATTCGTCAGAATGTGATAAGGGGAAACGTCATCAAAAAACTTCATCAGGGGTGCCCAGCCAAAGTACATTGGTGTAAGACAAATATTTTAGAACACATCAAAAATAAACAGACACTAATCACAGCTAGGGAAAAAAACATAAAAATAGTTAATGTTTATAAGAGCATCGTTTTCTGGTGCCTACTCGACAGTCTATAATCGATCGCTTCTTGGTGTTTCAAATTAACTCTGTTAACGCATCTAAATTGTAGATAATGAACTATTATTCACTGACGTTTTGAATTAGTCTTGAAAATGAATAGTTACTTAATTATTTTTTCATCATTAAACAATTAAAGAAATTCATAAAATAAAGGTTTTTAAATTAATAGTTTTTTTTTTGTTATTTTTATTAGAATTTTCATTGTACTTACATGACAAGTATAGTAAGAATACCGATGTCAATTGAACGGACACTCGTATTTTGTTCCAGTCGAAGACTACTGTCTAAATCTCTCAATACTTTCATTCTCACGTTCTTTATTCTAACACGACACTTGACAGAATCGGATCATCGTTACATAGTTCATCGTGGTAGATTTTCATAGCAATGGTTGAAGCTTTTATCGTATCATCAAAGTCCAACGGGGACCGCTCGTTCCACTCAACGCTTCGATGAACGATTCCTTCCTCCCGTTCACCAAAGAACTCTACGCCGCGCTTCGTTCAACCGAGAACACTTGCACCACCGTTCCAAAGAAACTCTATTACGAATCACAACGGATCAGAATCAAACATGCATAGAACTCTTTAACTAATAACACTCACAATAATAATAACACCCATTATCCCGTTCCAGGGTTTTCTCCGGTTTTCCTTCTGGTAGAGGTGGATTTTACACGGGTGGTAGTTATTATTCTCGAATTTTTACTGTATTTAATATATTCGATTTTTGAAAAAATAAATCGATAACTACACGTATTTGTTAAATAACTTTTAAAAATATTAAATCCGCCATTGCTCTTGGGTCCTTTATCCGAATTGTTGGGATGGACTCTCGCTTGTTTCCTGAGAGTAATTTGGTTTGTGGCCCCTCCTCCTCCAGTTTGCAACAGCTTTTCTAAAAAAATTCGTTTATTTCACTCGCTTCTTAATCGAGCCAGGAGGACAGAACATCCAATTTATTGATTTTATTAAATATGTCGATTACTGCCAAGGTCAAGTGGTTCAGTTTTACAAAAAACGAAAGTTCAGGAACATTTTCATTATTACACTTACACTTTTAAATTCGATTCATATTCATTGAGACAAAATGAATAAATCATACCACTTCATCTTTACAAATTTTATTCTTTACAAAAATATCCGGAACACACAGGATAGGCATCCTTTATTGGTCGGCAGCTTTTATATCAGAAATGTATCGGCAGAACACTCAGAAAATTAACTCTCGGTTTCTTAAAATGTACTATATATACCAGACAATGTTCACAATTTCTAAGTAAAAATTAAATTTCAGGTTTCGCAGTCTAAAAAACTCAAATAATTCTTTATCAATCATGAACTTAACCCCCCAGAAAACGCCACAGCGGCGGGTTACCCAAGCTTCAGTAAGTGTCTAGAGGTGTGTACACAATCTTTTTGAGTACGAAACTTCTTTCGGGAGTGGAATTCTTTTTTTCAAGCTTTTTTCCAGCGTCTGCTAACTAGTGCGAAGTTCCTCATCTTCAAATGAACAAAAGAAAACATAGACTTCTCATTAGTACAGATATTCAAGAGAGGAAACATATTTCAGTGTGTCGATGTAAGGTGAGAAGAAGGATGTGTGGGCGTCAGTTAAATCCGCTCACAGGTAAAGAGCGCTGTTTTTATGCGACGGTGAGTACAGCAGTTAACCGACGGGCAACAAGCGGAGCGAGATGGTAACTCTGGGAGATTGTCACTCTTGAATACAAGCGGGGATTCCCCGGTCGAGGTAGAAGCTGAGATTAACAGTACGCACAAGTTTGATTCACGACTCGAAACGTGACGATATATATTTCGTAATGAAGTTCCTTCCGTTGGTTTCGTTGCTTCTACAGGATTAAGGAAGTACGTAACGAAGAGATCTCTATTTTCCTTCCGTCATCGAGCAAATATAAGCTCCTTCCTCTCAATTTTATTTCGTTTGAGTCTCAATGGTTCAATTCCCGGTGGGACCAAAAATAATTTTTGTATATATATGTTCTATATAGCTGTGACAATTCAAAAGTGAACCCCCTTCTATCCACCTCCTACTACTCCTAGTTTCATTAACTGTATTACTAACTACTCGTCCTAACACTTCTACATGGGCCAAGATGTTGGAAAACCGTGCTAACCGGTCCCCTCCTAACAATAACCCCTATCAACCATCTTCCACCTCCTACGACCGCATTCAGAAAAGCTTTAACAGCACGCTACATGTAGAAGTAGGTCTCAAGAATACACAGAAACCCTTACCTGGAGAAAATTACGTAGATTTATTTAATCTATGTGGTGAGAATCAGAACATTATAACCGAGGCAAAGTGAAGTTGAGGCAGCCAAGGCAGCCTGCTTGTGGCCAAAGGTTGATCAATTACATTACGTCCTTTGTCCTCACACTGAGCGTACCTACAACATAGCTTCGCCTGGCGTATAAGTACTTATTCACAGAGTTACGTTTTTGTATGAAGCTTGGGACATTGGAAAAGGCAACCTATCGAATGGATAATTGTTCTGGAAAATGAGAAGAAAACTTCAGCTGATAACCTTAATAGTCCAACGCGGGATCGAATGTGCGATCATCTACCTCGAAGTATTTAGAGGGAGAAAACGCTACTGCAATAGTTACAATGTCTTAGTTTAAAAGCTCATCTAATCCTGGGCTATACTACCAGCACTAACTATATTATACAATCAAAAACTTCGCCAAGATATACTACATGTTGAGATCTAACATAGTAATCCTCATTCATCCATGAATAACTATGTTTACCTTTAGTTGACGAATCCTGCACTGAAGCATAACATACTATTCTACTGGATTGTAAATTATCACGTCCAACTCACCTTAGCTTTATCTACAGAAGGGTAAAATCTTGTGTACAAGAATAAGACATTTTTTTAAACACTCAGAATCAGGGGATCATGAAAGACAAAGTCTTTTCTGTCCAAAGAAAACTCGTAAGAAAAAATTAATTAACGAAAATGTTCAATATCGTAATGAAACCGGATTCCGAACAATGTACCTGAAAAAAATGGATTATTCCACATAAAAAGTGTGTGCCATCCCTTCCACCATCCAATATCCATCAAATAGCGGCAGTTATCCGCTAATCTTACTTTTTCCTGCTATGTCATTTGCTGCCTTTTCAGATCGAGTTTTGTGTTGAAAGCGCAAATCTAGTGTGTTTTGAAGAGGGGACTAATACATGAACAGCAAAGGTTCAACCTATATTATAAATCCACTCAACATATTGGAAACGTTAACGGATATATTGGTAGTGTTTGTTTAGTCAATATCCCCATGAAACTTTCCACCCCTTTTTTCATTATGTCCCATGGAACTAGTGCCTCAGGTTTGATGAAAATACATGAAGTACTAAAAAGAACGTTTGACCCCTTGTTTCTAACACCAAAAGATTAGGAACAACACAATCAGTCACAGTATGAGAGCTGCCAATGACTACGTAGGGTGAAAACTATTGAAGTATAATCATGGAACTTCTACAACACTTCACCGCCAAGCTCAAAATATAACATAACAGAAGCTTTAAATTAAAGTCCCCAGATGTTTCGGTCGTGACGCTTCAAGTAATAAAAGTAGAAGAGACAATGAATACACCAAGGAGAGTAAAAATAAGAAAACATTAAGTACGTCGAAACGAGCAATTCGTGTTTTATTGCCCAACATTTTTGCAACACTACGGAGCGCAATCAAATTCTAGACGTTTAATTACGGAGTCATGCTTCTCTCAACTTTGCTCTGGACTAAGTCTCCGAGATGAAGACATGACGTCTTAATCCGTGACCAACTTGGATTCCCTCAGATCGTGGTTATGCCTCTTTTATAGCCTCCACACGATGCACAACCGCGCCAAAATATCTTCCGTTCCACGTCAGACAAGACTCACCTGCACTAAACGCATTCCGAACAATGCAGTGAGTGACAAAAGCAATTTCTCCTCGGCGTCGCCTTTCCCTCATCCCCGAAGAATTATAATGTCACGATGTTGCAATTCAGAAAAAGTCATTAACAAGGAAATGTCGATACAAAATGTTATGGGCTATTTTCTTGGGACGTCCAAGATGTAATGTCTAGATTATATCTGCCACAGAAGATTACTCTACTACATAAAGAACAGTCAACTTACATATTTGGTTCTATAAGAATGAAGCTTTCGTGCAATTTTGGTTCCATTATCTTCATATGAAACTTTATTGCCTATTTTCTTGCCAGTTCGAACGTTGTTATAACGTCAATAAAACAGGATAGAAAAGTCATGAATAAAGAAGCTAATGTATTCATCAAGGACATGGGATTCACAAAAATATACTTCAACGAAATGTCACCGTAAATTCGATCTAATTTTCGGATTTCGTGAAACAAAAATGCAAAAAGCAAAGAACTGCAACAATTATAATAATCTGAAATTCTCTTGGAGAATAAATTTTATCTTTTTGGGGCAGAATTGTTTAAAAATGAATTTTTTACACTTTGAGGTCATATCAATTCCACATCGATTTGAGTTTTGCTGAAAACGATGACCGTCTTGATAAAACGCTCAGATGAAAATGGCAAGTCGGGAAATGAACCTACGATCTCCTGTTCTGATCGTAGGAGTATTAGCGCTCACAGCGAAAGAAAAGTAGTGAGGGAGAAGCCTGAAGACTACGTGAATGTCGAGGAACCAACGCCATTTCAGACTCTTCCTCTAGTTGTAGACAAGTGGGCATTTTGCTCACTTGTCAGCAAATGTTAGTGAGTCTATGTTCGGGTACTGCCGCCTACACCACACGATTCGTAGAACAGCAGACACACGACAACGCCATTGGTTATATCTTGTTACTTTTACTTCGCTGCGAGAACTACAATCCAATATCTAAGCAGAATGTTTAAAAACCGGCATCATGTTCTATCCATGGAATGAAACCCTTAACAGATTAAAATTGTATAAGATTATAATTTTATTTACTTTTCATGATTGTCAGAAGTTCATTGTCAAAAAATCAGTTACAAACTTCGTATGACCATGTGGAGGACAATAAACTAATTTACTCTCCGGAAACAAGCAAGAGACCAACCCATCAATTCCCATCAAGGGTCCTAAGGCAGAGGCGGATTTAACATTTCAACACACTCCTAACGATAAAAAATAGTTCGACATGTGTTATGGTATTAACAAATACCAACAAATATTGTATTTAATAAAACACAGAAAAGTCATTTCACAAGTACGTATCATTATCAAGCTATAAATCATTCGGAAATGATTGATAATTCTTCACTATTAAATAACACTAAATTCGCTATTAATTATTTCAACTGATGCCGTCTCTAGGCAAGAGTCTAGCGAGGCTTTATAAAAAATCCGCCTCTACCCGAATGAAAACCGGAGAAAAACTCGGGCCAGGATGGGGTTACAGAATTAATGTATACAACCGTGCCAGGGTTGAGTACATATACAACTAAATTTATATGAATAATAAGACATAATACTAGCATGCAGGAAAATAGTTTTGAAACTGTTGTCAGATATTTTGAAAGCACTACAACAATGGCGTGATAAAGTACAAGACTGCTTTAATTTTTATTAAAATCAATAAATTATTTTACAGTGTAGAAGCACAGGTGCAGAAGGTAGCTTTTAACCTGGATGCAGGAGGATTTGAAGAAATTCAATTTCATACTATCTTTTATATTCTTGGACAGGGAATTAAATAGAACGATTCCCGAATGACACGGCCCTTTTTGGCAAAGCGCGGTTGACACTCTGGGACGATGAACATTATTCCTATTGCGAGTATTGTGTTCGTGAACAAAACTTTTGTATGAAACAAGGGTGGTGCTTCAGTAATTCGGTCTTTTTAATTGTTTTCCGTTTGACGAAAGAGAATCCTGGGGTAAAGATTTTGTGATACTATTGTGAAACGACAGACACTATTTGATCAGTGTTTACAATGAGGCGATTTGCATAGAACCAAGGCGAGAGGTTAGACAAAACTTTTTGAGCATGGGCGTATTTACATATAAGATTAGTGTCTTCGGTAAAAAGAACCATTTTGCCATTCATACGTGGGTTACAGATAATAGCAACTGACGCACTAGATTTGGGAGAATTCCGATGAAGCTATAACATCTTGCCAGTCCGTTGCGTTCAGTGAAGAATGGTACCCTAATAAAATTACTATGCTACGATATGCATAGCTTTACACTTCTCGTATTTCTTTAATTCATGTGTCTGGAGCATGGGCGCCTAACAAAAAATATTTAGAGTAGGGTGAGGAGGCGGGGCAGACTGAACACAGGAATTCCCTGAAAGGAAGAGAGGAGAGTCCGGAAGTCCTTCCTCCAATATTTTGGTTTTAAAGAGCGTCGAATATGTGCTTTAAAAACACTTTCGTGAATGAAATATATTATGGTTTTGAGTATCTTTTTATTGAAACTAAACTTCATCTGAAATATAAGCTGCCATTACGCCGTCAGTATTGTTTCGTTTAGGGCGTAGTACTACTTTTATAAAAACTAAGAAATACCAAAATTTGTTTAGGTAATCTGTTTTAATATGCGGCAAGCTTAAAAATGCGGAGTTATTCTTTCATATAAAACCCACAAGTAGGGTTGGTAAGATACTTTCTTCCATAATTTGACGATTTTCATAACTTCAATTTAATTAATAGTGAATGGCGCGAAACACATAATATCTGAAACTATAATCCAGAGTTCACTCATGATAAACAACTACATTCTTCATCAGTAGTATCAATACGTATATGACAGTTTATAATTATTGATGTTGATCTTGACCAGTAAATTAATTAACAGAAGTTTCTTCAAGGATTGGTCAAAAATAAAAAAAGGATTCTTTCTTTTACAACGCCCTTTGGCGTTGTAAAAGAAAGAATTTTTTTTAAATTGTTGACCAATCCTCGAAGAAACTTCTGTTAATGAATTTATAATGTGTTTGGAGACCCAAGTTACATTGCGCAAATTGATGACAGTATATTAACTCGGGAATGACCAATATGACCCTCTTGAATCACTGGACAATGGCGATAGATCGTGGACGAATGAGTACAAGAGATTAAACGTTTTTAATCTAAATCCTCTCAACCAACGCATTCAAGAGTCGTTGCTTCGTTTCCATGAATGACTCAAAGTAGCTCTCAAGTTCTGCGAGTCATTCTCCTGTCTCTCGTTCCTTTATTTCGTAAAACCCATTCTGTACCGTCGTTGCATCAGCCAACTGGCTTCAGTAGCACTCCCCAACAAACGTATACGTCATCGACAATACAGCAAATACTTCAGTAAGAAAACATAAAATGTGTTTGTACATTTGAAAAGTTTTAAAGTTAGTGAAGAATAGAAAAGAAAACTCTTCGTGATTGAGGAAGGCTGGAAGCCGAAGCTGTTTCGTCCCGTTTGTGAGTGAATTTCACGTGTTTATTTCCTATTTTTCATTAACTTTAAAACTTTTTAATGTCGAAATTTAGTCTTACGTTTCGTAGTCAAACTTTATCGCTTACTCTTCCATTGAAAATAAAATCTTTTCACTCCTACATTTCACAAATTTTAAACAGTATTGTTTCTTTCTATACAGAGTTTCGATTCATAAAGGAGGCACCGTTTTCCAGTAATCCGAATGAACTCCTGTAGTACAGATTTCTTTCGTGTAAAATATCCTCCAAAAATTACATTGTAATTACTGTTATATTACAAAATTTTATCAAATAAGAAAGAATGCAAATAATAATAATAATAATGAGTTCTCTTATTGATAATGGCGTAAGCATAAAAAATTTCAGATTCACACCATTGATATGAATCTCTTCGGTACATTACGTTATTTATGAAATTCAGTAAACGAATTAAAGAAAATGCATGGGGAGGGAGCGGGGAGAGAATTTTTAAAGTTCATATTTTCATATTTCAAAACAATACTCAATAGAATTGTCAAGAAAATGTCATTATATAAAGGGAGGACATATTTAAAAGGACCTCAGAGTTCTTGTAATATTTAATTTTATTCTGATATACTCTATGTAACGTTCTATTATAAACTTGTCTAATTCATTTTTCTCATAATAAATATTTCTACGGTGTCTTAGTAAAATGTACATATATTCTATTAAACATTACTGGAACATTAGTTGAATTAATGATTAAATTTACAATATTGACAACCACAAGAGGTAGAATTATTTGTCCCTAGTTGCGAATGAACATACGATGAAGTCACAAGTCACCCTCTCTATAATTGGAAGTCTGCAAGTGATCGTGTTCAAAAATATCTTGAATATCTCCAGAACATAAAGTTAACCAGGAAATGACACGAAAGAAACTGCGCGCGACACACAATAGAACCATACGCTCAACGTTAGACAAATTTGAAAGAGGAACTTCCTGCCTGGATGGACGTTCTGTGAACAAGGCTGTCGCATTCCCAAGCAGCTTTTTCTAGAAATATCCTCAACAACGGGAGGGGGTGGGAGGAAGAGGAGACGGAGTGAAGCGGTGCCTTGAGGCGCGGCCGTGAGCGAGGAAAAACAAACGCTGCGCGCGTAGCGAGCGTCCTACCGCTGCAGCAAAGCTGACTCGTGATTGTTGCGCAATATTTGTGTTGGAGCGGACCGCACGCCTCCCAATGCCGCAGACGCCGCAGACGCGACGCGGCGGCGGTCACTTGAATCACCATCCACGCCATAGTGGCTGGCCGGATGGTATGCCAGAGATCGTTCCCACATACACACCATCAAGATGGCGGGATCGCGATTCATGGTTTTTTATGGGCAGAGGAAGGATATTCGATTGGGATGCTATACCATGGTCATGGTCGTTAAACTTGTCGCAAGCTGAGTTGGCGGAGTGCTCTACTCATTTCGTGCTCTCACTGCGTACTATCCACCGAAAAAATATTATGTCCTTTATTTTTTATTATGTCTTTTGGCAAGGTTCGGGTCATTTGGCCCGCTCTTCCACCTAATCTTGACATGGGTGAGGATTTTGGAAATGAGAGATGTTGGGTTGTCTGGTAACTTAAGGTACCGAAGTGACATTTGTTTGGAGTAGGTGAGGGAACCCCCACCTGTAAACCTCACCTAGTTCGGCCAATCAGCGCTCTACCGTTCAGCGATATCGTGGTTGCGAAGACACTATTAATAGACCACCGCCGTCGTGCAACATAACTCCCGCTCTCGCTGCTAACCCGATAGTGATGGCGCGGGGAAGAATAGGGAGAAAAAAATGCGCCCTTCTAAACACATTTGTCATTTAGAGCGAAGGGTCAACGATTCCGGCGCAATCCTTCCAAATTTCCTCACCGACCACCGAAATACAAAGAAGGAAAATGTACTTCGAAGGGGTAATGAAGCCGTTTACATGGAAAGTGCGATCACCCCACCCCATTAACAGACCCAGTCATAGTTTGCAGGCTGGCTAGTAGTTGCCGAGCGAGAGCGGGACGTATTAGCGCGGCTAGTACCAGTCACTCTCACAACGTAACCGGGAATAACTTACAATGAGCTCTCACTTCGGAGACACCCTTCTGGATCTTCCTAATCTGGCTGACCTAGGACCAGTACTTCCGCAAATATCGCCTCACGTTCTTTTTCACACTGACACCGAAAAATATTATTTTAACTTGGTGTTTGTTTTTCTGCGTTCCGTCTCTTCATCCAGAGGTTGGGCTCGCGATACGTCGTAGCCGCAGTGACAATTGAGGAGCAACAGAGGCAGATCTGTCGGGTTAGACGACGACTCGGGAGGATTTGGTCGTAGGTTCAGCCACCAAAGTAACGTGTGGAATTGGAGATGTTTTTAGTAATGCCCGACAACGAGATGTTTGCTGAAGGATAATAGCGAGAACCTTACCGGTTTCGCCAACTCTACCATCCATATATAAGAATCGGTCATGTCTTTCCCTTGGAGAAATAGAATCACCAAGAGAATGCCCGGCAATAGTCTGGAGGCAACTTTTCTGCGGTTTCTTGGAGTGCCGACCATCTAATCCAGGTAAATTCACATGATGCAGGTTAGAACGGGAGATATCAAGTTTAAAAAACAAATCAGAGACAAATATTTTAAACAATTTTCATGTTTACCAAAACACGTAGGCGCGTATTAATTATTGTGGACGCATCTTCCTGTTTCAAATTTTGACGCTAACAATTATGGACTGTGCTACATTACTATACCTCAACAAATAAAATAATTTGAAAAAATAATGTGGTTACGTAACAGAATTATACATAAAAAATTATTTCTCCGAATCCAAATAGGATCTTCCTAGTTTCTGTTGTTTAGCAAGATGTTACATTCCTATTCAGATGACTAGATACTATTCAGAAACAGTGTTGTTCCTGAGTACGCTATTCAGTTCACGCACGCTTCTAATTGTCAGTGATAATTTAAAATGTGTTTACCAATTGATCAAGCTCAATTCAAGTGTCGGGTTATTCTAATAGCGCATGAAAGGATTAATTGCCACTGATTTTGAGAAATGGTCCCTTTCCTTCCTATGTTCCGCAGGAGAACATCCTGTTCTTCAATCATGATCATTATGTTTAAGGTCTGGATATGCTAAGTTGCACCTATTGTAATAATGCAGAAAGAATGACGTGGAGAGTTCTTTCAAAATGCAACACGTTGCCATGTACAAAAGAAACAAAGGCTGAAAACACTCGTGCAGAACATGGATTTGAACCCAGAACTTGAACCCTCGAATTGAAGCCCCGATTAAAGATGAACCTCAAAATAAATTTTCGGACACCGGAATCCAACATAACCCATTTTCTTCTTTAAAATTCTTCACAGTGTAGACGAAATCACTCCGCAAACAAACGATTAATTAACGTAGGTTATTCGTCTTGGAATGTGTTTGTTTCCAAAATATCAAGAAAAAATATTTTTAACCGAAAAAGTAGTTTTAATGCGATAACTATGAAAAGTATTTTTACGATCTCCTCTTAAATCTTAGGTTTTAATCCTTTTTAAGAATTAGTATCACAAAAATAGACTAACTTCACTTTCACGTGACAACTCACGACTACACATTGATTTCTAAGAATAAAAAGTCTCTTACAGTAAAATACGGCTTCCTACTCCTAAAATCTGAATTAACATTTTAATGTAACTTAGGAATCTACAAATTATTCATCAGCTTTAATGAAATCGAGTTTAATTTTAAAGATTTGCATATTTATTATTTTAACTGAAAATATTAACTCAAAGAATTTTACGAAGAGAGAGAGAGAGAGAGAGAAATCCAACAGATTTAGGTGACAATATACAAGTAAAAATATATTTTCCTATATTGTTTTTAATTTCTAAACTGGAAAAAATCTTATTAATTAGTAGTCAAATATTAAACATCTGATGAAGTACCTTACTCAGATTTCTTTTAACATGTTTTGTTTTGGCACATACTAGCTCTCACCACGCCACGTCCAGAATAAAGCGTCATCATAAAATCGGACAGCAGTTGACTTGAGTTGTATACACAATTCGCACTTCATTCGCGGTCGAGAGGAATAGTCCTTCAAAGTCGTTTCAAGTATCTGTGAGAAGATTATCTTCAACTAGTCAGCCTTGTTGTTCCATGTTAAATATCGTAAAGAGAAATGTTGATTAACCGCATCAGAACGATGAGAAGTTCCTTTCTTCATTGGTGTATTTTCTTTTCCTAATGCTCTCGATACAGGTCCATGGTCTTTCACTTGCAAACGAATCACAGAATAAATTTTTTCATAATTTTCCTTGTATTGAAATCTGGGAATACGATTCTGACAATTTAGCCAGAAATAAAAATATATATTCAATAACGCCAACGTTTCGATATTTATTTCGGTCCTCTTCAGTACTAAAATAAAAAACCTAAATACATTAGCCACATGCACCGACCAAGCTAAGATAAACAAATCATACATAAAATGGCGATCAACCAGTCACGAAGATGCTGGGTTTAGAGCTTGACCGTCACAATATTTGTGCTTACATCCATGGGGAGAGTTTAGTCAGTATGTGCGAATATGAAATATGCAAGTTTTTTTAAAATCGAGGATTGAAGAAGATCAAAATATGGGCGTTATTATGTTTTTTTAATTTCTGGCAAAACTGCAAGAATTGTACTCCCATATAAAGATTATGGCCGATAACCGTTATATTTATTGAAATCGTAAATATGTTCAAAAGATTGTTTCTTCGAGTGGTAATAATGTAAAACAAATACGTTCTTTCAGTTATATTTTTTAGGAGAGAAAAATGGATCTGAATGTGGAATGATTACTCGACGAAAGAAATAAAAACTATTTTTACACAATTGTATTTATCTGTTTTTTACACAACTAACTGTAAAATTTCAGTTTGTGGTGGGAGCTTGGCTACTTTTATCGCCACTCTCATCGTCAAAATAAACCTCTCATCTCGATTCAACGCTTGGCGTCTTTGCGAGAAACAAGAATTACGTGGAATCGAGAAGCCTCAAATACATCGATTGTAGTCTGATGTATCTAAGATACAGAAGCTGCTCTTGGCGAGTTACATTCGCGTTAAAATTAATTTTAATGTATCACTTCTCTGAAATGTAGGATTCTATATCGTAAGAACCACGCAGCGGCAAATGAATAATTCGCGGTTTGAAATTCAATATTTCTTTAACTTTTTTTTAAATATAGTAACCAAGGTTTTATTATTTTCAATAAAATTTCTAATAAGATGTTTCCTCAGATTCACATCAAAACCACAAAGGATAGTCACGATGTATATTTGAGTTATTTTATACAATTTCGCATAATATGAGAATCTCTTAAATGATCAACGTTTATAGACCCATGTACTCAACCGAATGATTTTCATTAAAAGAAAATATAAACAAAAATACACATGAAAAAGTAAAAATATTTTTAAAAATGTTTTACTAAATAATTACTTTATTAGCACTTATGCAATTACAATCTAATCAAAAATACAGACAAATGAGCAATTTGATATTAACTCACTATTACAAAAATAAAAACTTAAGATTTCAGCCACTGGTGGCTCTTAATTAGTTCATAATTTAGTGGACTTCACTAATAACATAAAACCTCAGCAGAGTTCGTATGGTTTCTTTCTTTTAAGTCTACGGGTTTCTCCAAAAATGTTTCTCCAGGAGCTGAATTGCTTCTATATTTACATGTTGATGCAGTCTCTCTTCGTGTTTTTGCGCAAATTTTTTGATGACATCATTCACTGACTGTTTTGGTAAGTCCCTATGGAGATCTTGATTTCTTACATATCAGGGCGCGTTTACAATGTTCCTTAGAACTCTATTTTGAAATCTTTGTATAATGTGTCTGGCACTTTGTCTGGCACATCCCCACAGTTGAATCCCGTATGTCTATATCGGCATTAACACTTGCTTATACACTAATAACTTGTTGTAAACAGACAAAGATGATTCCATTCCTATCAACCAGTTCATTTTCTGATACCTAATACCTAGCTCTTCTTTTTTCTTCTTAACGTGAACTTTCCATCTTATTCTTGTTATTTATGTACACTGGAATGTACTGAATATGCCTCTTTGTGAAATTGACATCCACTGATTTATTTGCATTTGTTTAATTTTACATCTCTTTGTCCAGTTTTGTATTTGAGTTATAGATGACTGCAACTGTTTCATTGATTCTAAATTCATTCTTCCAACTGTTATTACTGCTGTATCATGAGCATAGGTCGCAAGAGTATTATTTTCAGATATTGGACAATCATTAGTGTATAAGAGATGTAGCAGTGGACCCAGTACGCTTCCTTGTGGTACACCTGCTTAGATCTATGAGCTCTGAATAAGCACCGGCATGTTTTATTCTAAAATATCTTTCTGTTAAATATTATTTTAATATTTTTACATATGATTTAAGAACCATAATACCAATTTTCTTGATTAACCCCTCGTGCCAAACTTTATTGTAGGTTTGGGCGACGTCTACAAAAACTAGGGAACACATTTATCTCTCCTAGTGCTCTTTCAGTAATGTTTATTATTCTATGGATCTGATCTATTGGCTTCGAAACACAAATTGGTGATCTGGTATCAATTTAAATTTATCTACGATAGGTATTAGTCTTTTAAGCAACAACTTCTCAAAAAGTTTCGATAGCACAGGCAGCAACGAAACTGGTCTGTATGATGAGGTCTCGTGTGGGGTTTTTAACCTAGTTTAACATCATAATTGAAAAGAAAAAATATACACTATTTCAAGTATTCTTAGATGTAAAGTAGAGATTGAGACTCTTAAGAAATCAAAACTGTTAATGTAAACGATGTCAGGTCTATCATCATACTCAAAAATTTTGTAATAAAGACCCAAGGTATGTGAAGTGTACAGAAAAACTCTTACAAGAAATTGTAAGAAACAAGATCATGTTAAACCAAAATGTGTACACTGCGGTGAGATCATCCACCAAATTATCGTGGCTGCAATGTAACTAAGGAGTTACAGATATTGAGAAATAGAAAGCCAAATGGCAAAAGAGAAAAATTGACTCATCAACAAAGAGCAGGAGGAGTGAGATATAATGATTCTAAAGTTCAAGAAGAATCTAATGATGTCTCTAAAGTTACTTTAGATAAATTAACAAAGAGAACATATGCAGATGTAGCTAAAAGTCTTGAAAATCACGTATTAAATCAAGTATTGGACTAAAATAATAACATTAATAAAAACCTACAACACATTTTGGATAAACTAAATAGAGAAGAGACAGTCATTATGTCATTTAATTAGAGGTTGGATAAAATGGAATACAGTACTAAGGGAGCTATACACAAAAAGAATAAATAGTAAGAAATGAATAGATCTCTTAGGATTATGGCACGGAATGCTAACGGACTGTTTCAACACCAGAAATAACAACAGGCAATCCTTGATATTGAGAAAGTGGATGTGTTTAATATCAGAAATTCATTTTATTAAACAATCATTCATTAAATTTAGAGATATGTTTATCACACCACACATCCACAGAATTCTGCCAGAGGAGGAAGCGCTATCATTGTTGAACAAAATATCATCCACTATGAAGTATGTGTATTGGGGATCAAGGTTGACAACACCGAAAGGAAAAAAATTATTAAGAGCAATAAAATAATTTGGATGCGAAACTTTATCTACAGGAACATACTGGCCTACTGATCCGATAAAAATTCCCCACTAAAAGGTTTACGGGTACGGAGAGTGAACTGTGTGGAGTGATGTTAGTTCCTAAGAAGTTATTTTAACCCTCAGGATGACCTCAATAAAGGTGGAAACAACGGTATAATATAAATATGTTTTCTTATTTTCTGGCCAAATGCAAGAAAACCATTCCTTTATGATCACTATGGCCGATAACTGTCATTTTTAATAATATAATTGTTATTGTAATTAATAATATAATTGTTATTAATAATACAAGATAAATAAAATTAATAATACCAATAACATTAATAAATATTGTTAGTGTTGTTAATAATACCAAATTGTTAATGATTTATTTGAGGAATTTTCTTTAAAGATAATATTCATAAAATTTGTGTTACAAAATCATAATTTTTAAACAAAAATGCTCCCGGTTAGCGCCCTCCTCTTCTTTACGGTCTAGATCCACCACTGGTCCCCAGTGGGGGTCGAAACGTTGCATAGATTTTTTTAGATATTAAATCTAGTCTGTGAAATAGTCATTTTATTCAATAATTATGGTTCTACAGACGTAATTACAATACAGAGAGCCATATTGTAACCACTATGAACACATTCCGGGACGTGAAAATAAACCACTTTGAACCGAAGACGCCCTGATCCAGGTCGTTTGCATCGAGGCACCTGACAACCGCGTGCGAATTTGCAAGCGCCTCTTCCCGCGCAACCTTGGCCCCTCTGACGTCATGGCTCCAAACAGCCGTCGCCCGGTGGGCGCGCATTCAGAGCGATTCAAGAGATCCATCATGTATCGGACGCCCGTATTTTTCGGTGGCATTGTGCCGCTATTTATAGGGTGCAACGCATTGCGCCATAGGACATGTGAACTGGGCGTTGGATTCGGTAGTCTGCTCATTCAGTTCTGAAGGGGACTCGTGTGAAAAACGGGAGGACGAGACGAAACTCAACATCTACTTTGCATCGACAGAAAGTGAACATGTTGAAGACTATTAAAACACGTGTAAGTTTAACCGCACAAAAATCTGAATAAAATTAAAATTTTTGTATACAGGAAAAAAAAAAATCATTTACATTTTTTTATTCAGCACGATAATGTGGTAGATACTACTTTCCCCCCACTTGCTTGTTGTAGATGTTTCATCCTGTTTCAAATTTAGCATTACATTAACAATGTAAACATGACATCAAAACAGTTATGAATGGTAAAAAATTAATGCATAATTCCCTACGTCTATTGTTTATACCAGCACGGTCACACGTATCAGCACTCAAGTAGTCGAGTAATATCCTTCTCAAATAATGAGTCAAGTTGCGTCTTTTCCTGACGTATTTCTTAATGCTGTTATCTCTAAAAGGAAAGAGACTAAGATGATTTATAATGGGAACTCGTCGATGTAGGAACCCTTTGATGCTCTTCCGTTCGATGCTTCATTCGTGTGATTTTGTTCCGTCCGGTTGCGCAGAAAAGGAACGAAATATCTAAAGGACATTAGCGTATTAATGTATAGGATGAAAGGGACAATTATCATCAATGGACAGGACCTGAAAAAAGACAACTATGCAAGAAGAGTCATTACATCGACTTCAATGGAAACTCGGCAGATACTTTGGATGAAAAGATTTATGGGTAGAGAAACATAAGGTTATACGAAAATTTCGTCTCGAAGAATTGAAAATGGCGGGCGAAACTACATTCAAGAATTTTTAACGGGACACGGAAATTTCGTTTTGTAGGGTATATTAAAAATCTGAAATACTTTGGAAAACAGGTCCCCAAAAAGTTATTAGATAAAAAATCTGGAAAAATTAGAGTTTAACTACGAAATTTTCTTGAAGTTCATAGTACGTGAACTATGTACGTCTATCAGAGTTTAAATAAGTACTACATTCAGGGTCGATGTTTTATAAATCAGTCCCGAAAGATGAATTGTATGTTTTTTCACTTTTATTGCAAATAACTATCCAACAACATTTAAGCTTTCATGATTCTATGGGTCACAAACTTACAACATCGACAGTGGGAGCGTCTTCACTTCCACGATGCCGTTGAACTGTAGTAGTGTGGTTTCAAACCCTGCTCAACCGAACTAGGTGAGGTTTACATTTGGGGTTACCCTCACCTACTTCTGATAATTGTCTGTTCGGTTCCGTAAGTTCCCCAGGAACCCAACACCTCTCCTTCCCAATTCCCTTACCCAAGCCCAAAGGTTAGGTGGAAGAGCAGGTCACATGGCCTGAACGTCGCCAAAGAACATAAAATAAAATAATACACATGTATTTATTTTTTATTATCTTATGAAGAGGTTATCTTCACGACGAAAACGCTACCACCGCTGTCGGTGCACACAGCTGACGGAATAAACAGCATAATATTAATTTAGAAACTACTTCAATACGAACAAAGAAAACTTCACATTTTATTCAGTTTCTTTCCTTCACAAAAATATATTTTAAATAAAGGCATGCACATGACTTAACAAAATGATGTTCACAACGTTAAGAGAATACAGCATATCTTGTTCTCTGTTTAAAGAAATACATACATAAATGAGTGGAAAGAAAAACACCTGTTACAACGAGGTAATGACATTTGTTCTCTTGAGTAAGATAGACAAACTGGTCTGTTGGGAGTAATCTGTGGTGGCATCATCCTCGTAGCTTAGCACATGACCTCGACTTGCACGAGCGACGCCGTGCTGTCTGCACACGGGATCTATGCAAATTGAGTTCTCAACTAGTGTCCACGGAGTGCTTCACTACGCTCGAGAGCATGTTACGCGTATCTACGGCGATCTAACGTACTACCTCGTTACATCTATCAACGGAATCTCTTAACGTTTTCTATGAAAAAAAAAAAAAGGTACCTCAACGGAGAATATCAGCTGACTGAAAAGTCCTCGTGGTGAAAGAATAGTATCGAGATATAAACAATGGAGAGAATGCGCGGTGTTGCCATTCGTCTGTTGTGGGCTAGCATAGTTCCACCTATTCCAGACGGAATGCCTTGACACCCAGCATAGATTGCTACGTAGGTGGAAACGCTAACTTCAAGTAGCCATCTGACAGCCAAAGGTTAGTGATCATTTCATTTGTACGTCACAGTTGCCGTATCAATTAGTCAGTTCTACGAATCGCCTGATGTAGGTGGCAGTATACGAAAGTAAACTTACAAACATTCTGCTGACACTGTTAAAACGCCCACGTGCCTATCGCAAGAGAAAGTCGGCAATCTCGCAAAACTGGCATCGGGTCGTCAAGTTTCACGTGGCCACTAGGCTCCTCCTTCATTACTTTTCTTTCGCCGAGGGTATTGTACATGATTAATGTATTGTAAAGGATATGATCAGTAGCGGCTATTGGGAATCAAAGGTGGGGGAAGGGGTTAAAAATATATTGACATTTTCTGCATATTTCCACTAAGTACGATTTAAATAATGAAAGAAATCAAAGGAAAAACAACTGGTAACTACCACATCAAGGATTGTGTATTTTTTTATAATTCTCAGTTTTGGTAGGTTAAAATGAAATTTTTATCTTTTCTTAAAAAAGTGGGGAGGGAGACAGCTGCATCCCCCGGTGGGTATGATTACTCGAAACTCAAAACCATGTAGCTACTAATTTCACTTTGACAAAAGCTTTGATATTACGCAACGTTATACACATTATGGTAAGATTTTCTACATTAATATTTAAAAAGAAAATTAAATATTTCTTCTGATGCATTTTTCGTAATACGTTAGAAGAAACAACTTAAAATAAGATCACAGTTAAAAAATTATAAGCTTCGGTTCTATCAGACAATGAACGAAGGAAATTGCAATTTCACATTATTTCGCATAACCTAAAAGTGGCACGATGAATCAATATACTTACATTCTCTTAGACATTCAAACATTTGATCTTGTATATTATATTCAGCTTTCCCTGCACTAAATTTCATAAAGATCTAGAGATTGGGTCATTCCAGCCATAATCGGCCTAAAATTTCCCAGACTCGTTCTGATATTGCTAACAATTTTTCTGGGGGCTTAGAATATTTT
>NNCF01125993.1:453452-470976 GCA_002313205.1 Laupala kohalensis | reverse complement strand
AAAGATCAAATTGGTCAGGGGGAAGTTATCGTAGTTGCAGATTCTTCTGAAAACTATACCTTCGTTTTGCAAAATAGTGTCCAAGGTATACACTGGAACAATTCGCAAGCAACGGTTCACCCTTTCGCTTGTTATTTCAAGTCCATTGAAACAAATCTCGTCGAACCATTGAACTTTATTATCTCCGTCTGAACCACAACACGACTGCTGTTAATTATTTCCAGCATTCATTAATTTATTAAAAAAAAAAATTGGAAATCTAAAGAAAATCTATTATCAAATGGTGAAGCAAGTCAATTCAACATTCTGAATTTATGTTTGCATGAGAAAGATTTCGGAGTACCAGCACAGTGACATTTCTTCGCTACATCGCATGGGGAACGGCTGAGTGATGGTATAGCTCGCGCTAGTTTGCAATTTCCCAGCTCACAGTAAATTCAAACTCCAAGAGAGTTGTTCACGTGGATTAAGAGAAATATTTCAGGTATATTAATAACGGTGTGGAATTTCATTGAATATTTAAAACTAAATGAACGTTAACTGAAAAGTCTATTAATAATGTTACATAAAGTAATGTAAATTTTGCTTCAAAAGAGGAAATTGCAAAACACCAAGTCAAAATGGATAAAAGAATGTTATGCTGTTCCTGTGAAAGGAATCAGACGGTTCCACGCTTGTATACCTCATGAAGAAGGATTTACTTCTATGAAAATTCACTCAACATCAGAAGACGGGAGCAGATTTAATTTAAAGGAAAGTTACAATGAGAATTGTACACACTTCCCAGTATCAAAAATTGAAACTAGGTATGAATAATTCTGGATATGTCATTATGTGAATATTAATTTTACTTAATGAATATTTTACATTTATTTCAGATTAGTTACCAAACGAAAAATGACGAACTGAAGTTTAAAAGAATTCAAAGTTAAGAGATTTTTTGAAACAGAAATCGAAGACTTGAATCCAAACTCATCTTATATCTTTTGTGCAATAAAGTTTTAAAAATCAAAGTGTCTGTTTATAATTCATTTATTGGTTTTCAAGCCGTGATGAGTTAGCAAGTAATTCAAATACGTGAAGTTCAAAATTTTAACTTTACATTACGATAACTTTGAAAGTTGTGAATGTTTAAATATATCTTCAGCAGAACATGTAGTATTGTGACCTCCTAGTGAACACGTTCTCCTAGGTAAAAGCAACACCAGTTACAAGTACAACATGTACAATACATCACTCTAACCTAGAGTCATACAGCTGACGTTCTCTTTTCTTCTAATGGTTCAACTGTTGTCAATTGTTGCTAATTGTTGCCGATCGTTGTAAATACAGGTAAATAAAAGTATAGTGAAAGCAAGTCGTAAGGGTCGTGAGGTGCGGAATCGCTATCTCGGAGCACTTTTTGAAACAAAAATCGAAGACTTGAATCTAGACTCATCTTATATCTTTTGTGTAATAAAGTTTTAAAAATCAAAGTGTCTATTTAAAATATATTTATTGGTTTTCAAGCCGTGATGAGTTAGCAAGTAATTCAAATACGTGAAGTTCAAAATTTTAACTTTACATTACGATAACTTTGAAAGTTGTGAATTTGCCACGCCAAAAATTGGTGGGATTAGAGTTTATTAAACTTACCTTCAACTAACAAAATTTCATTAAATTCTGAGGTGGAGTATTTGAGAAATAATTTTTTAACGAAAAAATTATATTTCGACATTTTTGTTGAAATTCTTAACGTATGTTGCCATTTTGTGTGTCTGAAGGTTACTTTTTCTGTAAAATGTAGTGTCCACAATCAGTAAATTAAGTGGGTTTCAATTTCCAAGCGGGTTTGATCGAAATTTTGTCTATTTTTTAACTCGCTGTTCTGTGTTCTTTACGCTGAGGGGAAAATCGACTAAATAATTATTTATGCAAAACCAGATTAATAAAAACTTAATAAACGTTTATTTCCTTACTTGTNTATCGCAAGAGGAAGTCGGCAATCTCGCAAAACTGGCATCGGGTCGTCAAGTTTCACGTGGCCACTAGGCTCCTCCTTCATTACTTTTCTTTCGCCGAGGGTATTGTACATGATTAATGTATTGTAAAGGATATGATCAGTAGCGGCTATTGGGAATCAAAGGTGGGGGAAGGGGTTAAAAATATATTGACATTTTCTGCATATTTCCACTAAGTACGATTTAAATAATGAAAGAAAGCATTGTGTAGCAAAAAAAAAAAAAATCTGCGACTCCCTCTATTATGTGCTCTCAATTTACTTGATTTCCATGCGAAAAGTAACTTTGGTGGTCACATGTTATATAATGCAAAGTGCCATCTTCAATCCGTTTATTTCAGGTAATTTTTAGTCATTACCTCATTGTATTTAAGTTAACAATGAATAAGAGTTCCGTTATACAGGAAATGCTTCCGGCCAATAGTCACAATCAATAGCTTGCGTGCGCGCGTCACATTGAGAGGGAACAAGTTAAGTGATAGTTATTTGGCCATTACTCTTTCGGAGTTGAAAGTTTTTAAGGTGCGACAAATATAAGACCTTCAAAACCAACTGAAAACATTTGAGTTTCCAATCTAATTCAAAATTATCGAGAATGATTTCACATGGTTTCATGGGACAGACAAACTTGAGTCACTGTCCATTATAGGAATCTGAAGAAATTTATACCCTAAATTCTATTTCAAAAAATTACTTAAAATTACTTAATTATGTAAACGCACAATTATCAATATGCAGGTTGTGGCGTAGAATGTTTTGGGGATGAGTAGGGGGGCAAGAATATGTATATGACAGTCCGCTGGAATATTAATCCAGTAGTTAAGGTAGAAAGTTTTAAAATACAAATAGAATAGTCATACTCCTAAATAACATTTTTGAGCACATCAATATTACGCCTTATATTCTTCCCTCCAACATTTACAGACGAAACCCGTGCAAAGAATACATCTTAATGAAACTGTAACTTTCAAGTCAAGCAGAGGAAATTGCACAGAATATGCACACAAAAAAACACAATTGTGGGTAGCTTATAAGACGACTCTACATACTTGGAGGAATTAAAGTTTACTTCATTTCATCCAAGAACTTTATGAGTATATATTCTGGGTTGCTTTAGGCAAATGAGAATATAGTCAGTCTTACTAGGTGTCTGAGGCTATTAACGCAATGTGCACGTGAATTCAAATTTAACATTTACATAGAAAATCAAGTATTTTTATGAAAAGCTATCTCGATCCTAAAAATGAACTTTTTAATGTGAAAATTTATTTTTATTGGAATTGCTATGATTTTTTACCCTACCTTGTATCTTACTTGAAGAATACCGCTTATACTGAATAAGCATCTTGCGAGTGCTAGTCTGCAGCACCCTGTACTATAATTGTATATAAATCTTTAACGTTCTCTAGATCCCAATAAAGATTTTTGCAGTTTACCTTCTTTATAATAATAATAATAATATTTTTATTATTAGCAGTTTATCGAGAAATTGTATCTTCTATAAAAGCCTTATTTCTAGACATCACCCTCAGTCTTCTTACAATTGCCACTTGTTTGGGTAATGATATCATTCTCTTTTTTCTCGTTATCTTAGCCGAAGACCATCTATGAGCGCCATGTCTTAAGTGTCATTGCACAGCTCTTTTAACATAATCACTTTTTGTTATTTACTGTGTTCTTTCATGTATGTTCTTGTCTGTCTTCATTTTGTAGTCCCTTATTTATTTGTCGCATAATAGGTTTGTCCTCTCCGATTTCCTCACCATCATATTTCTGGTCCGTTTCTGCTCTTCACAATCTTCTCTATCTCGTGTGCTGCTCCCCTCTTATTTCTTCTTCAATATGTCTCTTATTATGGCTGCCCTTGATACATTGTAATATGTTCATCGTGTTTTTGTCTTTTCAATTCACCCTTCGTGTACTCTCTATTCCTCCTTACTTCATTTATCGAACCCTTTTCGAAATTCGTATACTGCCCTTTCTGAGTCACATTCGACCCTGTCTCAGAAGATAAGTTCATCTTCCTCTAAACTTCCACACTCGCGGTCACTGTGTTCTTGAATCATATTTCTGTAGATACGCGTTAAAATTGTCATGTCCGTAAAAAAATTCCATGACATTTTTGATTTTGAGATGATTTACTATTTTATGGCATACGAGGTGAAGCATTTTCTTTCATTTGTCTCTTTTTATGGCCCTTTTCTAACTTAATATTAACATGCATCTCTCCTCTTAGTGACATCGCAACTACAATCCAACATCGCTTTTAATTCTTTTCTCTCACACATCATTACAATCACTATCTACTGGAATTTTTCATAAACTTCCTTCCTTAATAGGTGAGACCAATTTTCCGGTGTGTAAACTCATTCTCTCTTCGTTACCAGTATTAATTCATGTCTTTCTTAGTCATTAAATTTACAGTCGTATAAATAATGGTCAACGTCTTCCGTACCGTACTTCTCCACATAAGCTCATGTCTCCCTTTTGGTGTAATTGCGTACAAATATTTATCCGTGTTGGGATATAGTCATCCTTGTTATCATTCGTTCGAACTGCACGTACCACCGACGCCGTCGTCCCCCGCCCATTCCCCGCAAGCGAAATCCACGCGAACCGTTACACCGGAAGCGCCGCCGTTGTCCGTCGCCGAACGGCCAATCCCCTTCGCAGGAGCCTTCCGCAGTAAACAAACGCCGCACGCGCCGAGTCGTCGTATGCATTAAACATAGAACGAACGAAGTCGCGCAGAAGGCACGCGGAGGACTGTTTGCATGGACACGACACCTGCTGGCGCTCTCGCTCGTGACAGAGATCAGGGCTATTCCCAGACTGAGAGAAACGGAAGAGGGTCGACGTAGAGATGGGAATACGTGAGACAGCACTTTATTGCGAATTAGACAAAGAAACACATCGGAGACATACAATTAAAATCACGTAAAAGACTCCCCTCTTATTTGAGATCTCCTTCGATCTAAGTGGAAAAATATTGTCCCACATTTCTCAATTGCATATAAGCGAAAGATAATATATACATACAAATGAGTCCATAAATGTCGTGTTAATTGTTTATGTCATTCTAGCTACAATTTCTAATATAACTATTCTTTGCAATACTCAACTATACTTTGCAATAATTAACAATCAGTGTAGGCAACCCGCTAAACACGTTCAGGCGCAGGTATGCAATATGTTTCGCTTGTCCGATAGTGTGTGTGTGTGTGTGTGTGTGTGGATTTCTTGAATTCACATCCGTATTTGAATAGAAAAGTGCGACCTTAGTGTAAGTCCAGTTTCACCAAATATACAACGATCGCGATTTTTGTTTAATTCCTCCTATTAATCGTGACCGGGTAAATTTAATCAAGATTACATTGTGCGAATTTCATCCTGCGACACTAACCGTCGATTATGTTAATCGTTATATCTAAAGAATCCTGAACATGGCAGTAGATTTTCAGTGCACTGTGGTTAAACTCAAGACGAACGACATGCGAAAAACACTTCTTGTTGCTCACAGCGCCTCCTAAGGCACCAGAGCTAGCAGAAAACCTCCCTCACGTCACAGTACATAACCTAAAAATGTAACCACGAGCAAGCAAACAAAATGGACGTAAAATTATTTGCAGTACTGAAGAAAATCACTATTAGCGCTCATAATCTGAGGATCCGCCGGCTTTTAAGTTTAAATTTCGAATTTCTCGTAAATTGTAATTAAGGTAGTTAGTGTAACGCCATTTTGATAGTAATGATTAACTGAACAGAAAATCACATTACACGAACTTGGTGAATTTAGGAATCATATGGGGAATAAACCGATAAAACCATTACAATAAGACCAACTAACGTATTTTTGAGTCGATTGATTCAAATATGCCACAGACACAGACTTTCGAAGACAATTTGATTGGGCCAATTAGTAAAAAGTTAAATTTTCAATTTTATTTTCCAGTTTATGGTATGGACGGTATGAGCAATGCACAGTCATCAAATTATTTACAGAATAACCTCGGTAATAACTTTCAAACATCAATGGAGATTAAAAACCAATTATTTAACAAATAGAACGATGATTCGTTTCGAACATCCGTGTACTTGACTAGTTCTACATTTATATGAATATATAGTTTCTAGGAAAACGTATTTCATGAACATATCTTTACATTCCATGATAAAATAGGTGATACAAATTAGTGGCATCATATTTTCTACAATGCAGAGGAATGCGCTTGAATGAAAACAAGATAAACATTATGAAACAAAATTTCAGCGAGTCATTAATTTGGTATAAACTTCTTTATGTTACAGTACTAGCAAGAAGTGATCAGATGTTATTTAGAAAAAGCACCACTACGTTTGGTAAATACAAATCCAGACCTCGTGTATGTGGGTGAGAAAACTAGTGCCTGTCCTCATGACGTTGCCACACACACCCATATGCCTCCGAGAGCACGTTCATCAACATGACGGGTTCTGCATTGATTAGTTCTTCCCTTAGACGTCAGAGAACGCTAAAGAATGGAACACGATCGTCTTCTTTTGAATTTTTATGACAAAACAATGACATGAATTCAAATCAACCATTCATCAGAGAATACAAAGGACATGGTCCGTTATTGGTTTCACTGATCGACATCTTACATCACGCCTGGATTTTTGTTTTCAGGAAAGAATCTCTTAAAGGGGGACATTACTGACATAAGAATGGAATTCCATAAACATGGCAGAACAAGGGAAACGTTTTAATTTAAGAATATCGATTTCATTGTTAATTTTAGGAATCAACTTAAGAAACAAAACAACATCAATACTCTTTGTCAAAGTTTCAGGGAACACTCAGCTCCCAGGGCCAAAAAAATGTCTGTCAAGTCTCAGGTAGTGGAAAGGTGAATTCTACATGTCTTATATTTTCTACCCATCGTAAAACCCTATCTCACAAGAACTGGATTTAAGATACTTTAACACCACGTTCGGGATAAACTATATTTTCCCTTTTGGTGTAAAAATAAGAGAATAAAGGGTGAGGGGTTTGGACTGAAAGTGTCTGAAAGAAAACCATTTTACTGAATGGGTTTATCACACTGAGTGGCCTGTAAAAACTAGTAGTAAACCAAAACATTTTGAAAAGATAATACCACCTGAGAAAAAGTTACACAACGAAAAAACTGGTTCTTATTTGTGTGTTACCGCTAATATTTAAATCCACGACATAAAGATAATGATAAAGAATAATAATTCAAGGACAATAATACTTTAGTGGCAAAAAAAAAAATCAACTGACCCATGCAAAATATGTTTCTGGGACATACCTAACTTAAATCATAGTGTATGTTATGACATTGAATTGCTATAATGTTGATTCTCTGGGTCTTAATCTCGATACATATCCGAACGTAACATACAGCTTTTATAATCAAATAACTTATTGTTAATAAAAATTGCTTGGATAAAACAATACATAATCCTGATGAATGAAGCAAAGGTGTGAAATGTAACAAAGTAATTCCTTTATTTTACTTTAAACCTCATTCAAAAATATGTGGAAATTTCAGACATTTCTATCGTGTTGCTTTTTCGTCCAGTCTGTGAACTCCAATGAAAAGCATTATACACACTTAAAAAATAAATATATCAATGACACTAAAATACGAATAAGGCTACACGAAAATTTTCTTACGCAATCCACACAAAATCCATTTTATTGCAACGTTCAATTCCCCCAAGCATCCCACTCGTGATAATGTAATGGCTGAAAGCAATATCAATAAATTTGACTATTTCAAAATAGATGTGCAGAGTACCTACGCAAGCAATTAATCAATTAAACTTGATAATTCCAGAAGTTCTCAATTTAACGAATGCGCTGAAAAGGAAACAAATGGTCTTTGTGTATATTAAACCAACTAATTAGCTCATAAATAAGGACGGACTCATAAAATATACTTGAGTTCTTTGGTAAAGTTAAGTAGATAGTGTGACATCTAAAAACGGTACTGGAAAATTGCCTCATAAAGTAAAACATAAAATGTTGATGAAATTTCAACACCGTAGGGAAGTACGCAGAAAATGAAGATAGATATGTTTTTAATCGAGCCTTAAAGAGTGAAGTAAAACAACATCGAAATTGGAGTATGATCCTTACAGTAAATTATATCGACAAATATTTTGTGCAAAAAATTCTTATCAATACCATTATTTAAGTAAGGTATGTTTCTCCAATATATAAGTCTCATATTTCATTGTCAGTTCTCTTTCTTCACGTAATTTCCCTCTCACACATCGTTACTACCATGATCATATTGCCGTGGCAGTACGAGTAAGTCAGTTGACAAAACCAAAGGATAACAGCTGCAAAACTCAAAATTTATTTATTCGATAAGGCTTTTTTATTTTTCAAAAGAAAGATTGTTGGAGTATTTATTGACTGACGAGCCTCCCAAAACAGCAAGGAGTTACATAACAGTTAGGTGACGGTACGAGTAATTGAATAACAATTTCCAATAGATTAAATCAACTTATACGGTGAAATACAGAATACGCATACAATTCATCAAAGTGATCAATGATAACACATTGTACAACCTCAGGCAAAATAAATATTCAGTTTTATTTAAATGTATCATCACAAACTCTTTTTGAAATATTTACTTGGCGTTTATGAATAAACATTTGAAGACTTTTCCCCACAACTAATCGGAAAGCAATGTAATATTCATTTCTCACAATGCTGTCACATTAGCAAGATGCACATCTAATTATTTCGCAAAGTAAAAAATGAAACATGAAAAAAATGGAAAGAGATAAAACAGAAGAACACTTCATCTCTGAGAAACGCCTCGCTACCAAGAACAATCCATGTGTTGGTGATAGACCATCAGGCGTGATTCCGCTTACAACGAGTTGAGCTAGGGGGTTGAGAGTAGGGGTAAGTGGTGAGTAGGGGGAAAATGGTGTGTGTGTGAGGGGGGGGGGGGCAGTCGTCGCGTACGCAGAGGACACTACTTGACGAAGAACTCATACGCAGATGCGATCCCCGTAGCAGAAGTGTTGTCGGATGGTAATGAGCTATTTACAATGGAAATGATGCAGCGCCTCGATAGAGGCGGAAGCGTTGGGAAGTAAAAGCAACCACTCAACAGTCGCCAGCGGCTCGTGTTGCCATCAATTGCACTCTGTATGCACTTCGCGGTTTCATATGCAGCTGCACCGAAGTATTCGGGTTGGCTATCGTGTATTAGTTAAGAGATTCACGTTTAAACTATGCTAAGTCTTGCGAGGCCACTCAAAATTCGGATTCTCATTCGTGTAATTTTTAGTCACATGCGTTGCAAAAAAAACAACAAAAAAACGATTGGAATTCAGGTTTACATACATTTCAAATGTAAAAGATTGCTGTACCGACAATACACCAACAACCAAGGAGTCTCAATTTTTGGAAGATGCCCCCTCCTACAATTTCATCTTAAATTTTTATTTACAGGTGGTCCATTACCGACGAACTAAATACTACGAAAGATAAACAATTGTTGTACTCGCTTTCATCACATGTTTTAAGGGAAATCTTTATCATACTTGCATCTTTATTTAACATTCAAACTGAAATTGATACAGTAACATTGTAGAATACATTGTGACTGTTACACTAGAAGCCAGATATATTTTTGTAACACTCGTGCGAATTTTTACATCCATGCCTCTCCACAGCAAGGAGAAGAAAGGACCTCTGCATATGTAAATGGCTGTATGTAATGTTTTCAAACCAACTGTGTCCATATGAAGTAGAAGTTTGCAAGGATTACGAAGGGGGAAGTTCCGAAACCAGTACAGTAGAAATTTGCATTCGACACGTCGAAGTATGACGGGAGCTGGTCTTCGCTGAGCACCAAGGAATGATTTAGCCTTAATTTTTTATGATTCAGAAAAGGGATCTCTCATTTCATCACTAACACTAATAAGTAATTATTCATATTTAAATCCTTAATATCGTTCTTTCTTAGAAATAGTTCAAATAACAAAAAATCCGATCCGGGTGGTTAAAAATAAACAAAAAACCGATTCTTCATAATAAAACGTCTCGGTTTTTCTACATTGGTATTATTACACGACATTTTTTATCAGTTTAAATTCATGTAAAATAGGTATTAATGGAGTCAGTAGTTAGCAGCTTCCGAGTTGGGAAGGATTACCTAAACCGCCCCTCCCCACGTTTTCCTATACAATATATTGAATCAAGTCATTTGTTAAGTCGTGTAAAGGAGAGTCTGTATCTTGGAATTTAAAACCAAGTATAGAAGAATGAAACAATACATTTTAATAAAGGACAGTTAACATATAAGAAAAATAAACTACGCAAATTTTAACTTACAGCTTCCCAGCACCAACTCATGGAGGAGTGTTTGCAATGAGAACAGTCAGGTGAAAATTGTGACGGACCGGGACTCGAACTGGAGGCATCCTGATCTGGCTCCCGGCGTCCTATCCACTTCACCACCTGCCTCGACTCCCAAGTCCGTACGCAACCTCCACCTGGCCTCCACCGGTTTCACCGGATCAGGCGAGTGGCGCAGTGGATAGCACAACTGCGGCCAGACAAGGAGGTCCCGGGTTCGAGAACCGGTTCGTCGAAATTTTAACCTGACTGTTGTCGTTGCAACGACTACGTAAATGTCTACGATATATGATTCCTTAACTTATTTCTCCTTGGACTAAGCGGTCGGAGTAGGAGGGTGATATGATGCCTCTTTTTAATATGACAGGGGAATTACAAGGGTGTCGGAAGCCCTTCCCGAGGCACCTCCACGAGGCGGGTGATACATGAACCAAATGAGGGCGAATGATGATCAGTGAATATTGTGGTGGAATGAAAGAAAGGAGAATCGGGAGTATGATCATATTCGAAAAACGTACGTACATAAAGAAATGTCTCTTCCTTAAAACAATTATCAAATAACAATAGCATAACAATTATCAAATTCAGTAATTTGCTCTAAATAACAAATAAAAATAAGAAAAATCTCGTTTTTGGTTAAAAGTAGCTAACCATGATGGTAAAATAAAACATTTTTGCATGACGGATTAATTGTCTAAATACAAAAAATATAAATACGCCGAGTTTCAAATACAACTCATTGCAGTTTTCCTTTGCACAATAAATTTATCGAAATACAACTCGCTTCATAAAATTACTGGACCTTACGCGTTTCATGACCAACTAAAATTAAACAGATCTAATGTTCAAATATTTGCATTTTAAATCGACTCTGTGTACTTCACAAAAGCCGTTAACTCACAAACAATGCTAACGTCTGCCAGGTGCATAATGATATAATGCCGTACATGAAGTCTCCAAGAGTACAAAACTGCTATAAATTGTGTTCGTGATTTATGAGATGGTCTGACGAAAGGAATAATGAGACAAGAAAAGAAATACGTGATTACAGAAGATTAGGTTCTTTTCATCTTTGCTTTGAGAGAACAAACCAATTTGAATTCCTTTCCTAGACGTTATTGAAAAAGTGATCCAGAGTTACACGAGTTCCAAATACGCCAAGAAAAATATAATTTGCCTTTGAAACGCGAGGGAATATATTACCTGGTTGATGAATGCCTCTCTACGAAATGGGTTGAATTATATTTATTACCTGGAACAAAAGAAGAGAAAAAAAAAGATAATACCAAAATATTTATTTACTTGCAACAATCCCGACTCTATCCCCTGCGATCAAAGCAGGATATCCCGGGTTCGATTCCCGGTTCCTCGACATTTTCACCATATATATCTTTTTTTCCGTCTGTTCAAAATTTATAATCCATTATCATCAGTCACTCTTATTTCTCTTATTGATATTCCTCACTTTCACTTAATTTTATATTTAAAGCATTGTATTAATTTTAATGCATCCATTACAAACTCGTTGAACATGTCGTACATATCTTTCGTTTTGGCAAAATTTCCTTTCTTTATTGTACACCTTTCTTAGTTTCAGCCTAGCACTATTACTTCGCCGTTACACTGATATGAAACAATATCTTCTCACAAATAACCATAAAAAATGAATTAGTAAAAGGTAGAATACTTTTTGATGACTATCGGTCAGGTGAGAACGGCGACTAGCCGGGAATCGAGCCGGGTGATGTAGTGGTTAACACCCCAACGATCAAAGCAGGATCCGGGTTCGATTTCCGGCAAAGTTATTACATCTCTTCTCCACATGTAGGGCACACGGAAGAAATACATGCATAGCGCGAGGTCACTTTCCACATCAGAGAACGGGGCTCAAGCTCCGATTGATCAGGAATAATCTTTATTTACGGCAAGATTTTCTTTTTCTCGAGGTGTTTTCACGTATTCCCTGCCACTCATCATCTCCCTCACTCAACGTCTGCTTTATTTACTCCTTGACACCTGCTGCTGTACCTGGTAAAAAACGAGAGGGATAATTGTCAGCGGTACTCTGTCTTTGTATAATCTCCCCACACATAAGCTGTAAGAGATAATGAATTACACCAGTCAAGTAGACTTTAGCAAAGTAAGAATTATCTAAAAATGAAGTATTTCTGTAAGACATAATATTATACAATACAACATGATATTGGGGTTTGCAAGATATCAAGTGTTCTTTAGTGTTTCATAAATATTTTATTTTCCTAACACGCAATGATATTTTTCAGTCATAAAACAAAATTTGGAAATTTGCCAAATTGTGCTGTATTTGTATCATTATAAGTCATATAATCCCACCGTTAAATGTAAATACAATCCTGCCAATTGTCATCCCGTATTTTAAC
The DNA here is from genome assembly GCA_002313205.1 of Laupala kohalensis. NCBI lineage: Eukaryota > Metazoa > Arthropoda > Insecta > Orthoptera > Trigonidiidae > Laupala > Laupala kohalensis. The sequence continues at coordinate 458,189 of NNCF01125993.1, read as the reverse complement.
GTTTAAATGTTTCAAATGGTTGCACGGAAGAGCAGACCTTATGGTTTGAATGTCGCCAGAATAAAGACATTTTATACTACCATTATTTCTTTTTCTTTTTTTAGAAATCTATTTAAGAATGCTCAGTCAAAACGGACATTGTTGTCAAATGAGCCAACAAATGTGGCTACTACGGCAATATCTCATGATGAGATGGGTACATTTGGAACGCTATGGTTTGAGTGTGTATATTAGGGAAGTCTGTACGCTGTTTGCTTCTAAAGATTAATTCTCGTGTTTCACATTTCATTTTTAATATGCGTTTTTATACATTTTGCTATTCCATATTCTAAATTGATTTTTTTTTTCAAGTTTATCAGTATACAAAGGTTTTTACATTGCTCACAGTGTTACATAAAAAAGCCGAAATTCAACAATTACGTAAATATTTTCTTTACGAATATAAAATATCCTGTCATGATAAAGAAAAATGAATGCTTTTTTTAATTCATCACGACAATTTTATTAGAAGTCACCTAATTTAATCCAAACTTAAAATGAAAAGTTCAATTTTGTAGGTTTGTATCATTGCGTGGCTATTTCTTTTAACTTGTTCCGTTGGGAACGTGGTTTCAAGTGCATACGTTCCAGAAATTTCGACCACCGAAGTGTAAAGAATCCATACGAGATTTCAGGCAAGCCACTTCTCAGTCGAGTATAATGTAGTGCCGTTTCATCTCTCGCGTCTCATCTGAGAAGAAGGCAGTGTCTAATGGAGATAAGCCCCATTTGCACTGCCTTCGTAGTCCTTTCCTCTGCTTACATTTGCACCCGCATTAGCAGTAAACCTCAGTGCTTCTGAACTCTTCCCCCACGCGAATACTGTGCTGAAATTATACCTTTTAATTATAGCAATTTCATCTCGCTAAAGTACGCTTGATAATGTGTTTAAGCAGACATATCTATAGAAGCCATCTTGAAACACGAAAATAGACTGAAAGAACTGTTACTTGAACTTGGGATGCATTTTAATAGACCTACCAATTATTCCGGCGGAGCTTCGTGCTCTCAAAAGATTATATCACAATGGTGAGTATCAGTTTCACTACTCTTTCATATGTAATTGATGTATTTATTAATTGACTAGCTGAGACGCCGCGACCAGGGGCGGATCGAGAATTTGATTTTGGGAGAAAAATTCCAGAGTGTGCGGATTCCTCCACCGGAATTTTTTTTACTTAACTACTTGAGAGAGAGGAATGTATTAAATTGTGTGTTATTATATAAATTATAAATTAAGTTTTTTAGATTCGAAATTCGTGTTTTAGCCAAATTTTTACTTTGGGCGTTTCTGCTAACAAACTTATTCACTGTTTCAGATTTACTCAAAATAATTTCAACAGAAATTCACATGAAATCAAAAACGTTTCGGCATTCCATCTAAATGTGCAACACGTTTGAAATTACACTAATTCAATGGCATTAAAAATAAGGATGTAAGTGGTAATATTGAAAAAAATACTAAATATCAAAATAAGGTAAAATAAAAATTAAAAATTTTGGGGAGGATACGTGCCCCTTGTTCCCCCCTCCGTCACTGCCCGTGACTATTCTCGCATCACATTTTGTATATAGAGGATAAATTCTCGTTCATGAATACCAAATGATACGGTTAGTTTCGGGTTTATCTCCGTAGTAAAATTCTCTGTGGAAAATGTCTTTTTCATACAGTAGTAAGATTAAGATGAACAAAATGTACGAGAGTGAGAAAATGAATTCAACCACAACACATTTCACATACCTCAATATATTACTCAAGTTTTTCTCGACACTGTTCCCTCTGTCTAATCGTAATTAATTGTAGCCGAATCGACCAAAGCAGCATTGTATCCCACTACATATTTCTGTCTTCTAAGAGCGGACGTTCGTTTTTCTTGGACGTCCCTAATTTCCCAGAATGCGTGAAGGTGAAGCGAAATAAACCACGACGGACTCCAAAGGCTGCAGTAGGAAAAGCAGAGACTGCGGGTGTTAGGGACCTCACAACTCAAAGAGATTGGCACGATGTCTAGAAAGAGTTTCCTCCTCGATCGTCGTGTTCCACAAATCGTAAATAAATATTTTAAAACGCCTTACTCTTAATTTAGTCATTAAATTATCATTATCAGTAAAGTATCAGATACAGACAAAAACATTTTCGTATCTATATCATTCATTAGGTTTGCCAACGTCCACCGAGTGTCATATAATGATACATCACTTGAATGTTGGTAAACCTTGGTTCGGACGTAAACGAACACTTCTGCAATGAATATAGAACGAAATCAGGGGAAAGAAAAAGTGATAAAAAGGAATAGACATCACGTAATCTAAAATAAAGAAAAAACTGAAACTTTCTGATAACTGGAAACATACAAAGAATCCATGAATAAACATAAAAAAACGGAAGAAGACAAAGTTAGATGAACTAGTACTCTGCTAGGTATAGTCAGCAGTTCCTCCAAACATTGCAATTGGTAAACTGCAGCACGCAACGTTTTTCACACAGTCCAATCCCCGGATGACACAGTCCAATCCCCGGATGACGCAGTCCAATCCCCGGATGACACAGTCCAATCCCCGGATGACACAGTCCAATCCCCGGATGACACAGTCCAATCCCCGGATGACACAGTCCAATCCCCGGATGACACAGTCCAATCCCCGGATGACACAGTCCAATCCCCGGATGACACAGTCCAATCCCCGGATGACACAGTCCAATCCCCGGATGACACAGTCCAATCCCCGGATGACACAGTCCAATCCCCGGATGACACAGTCCAATCCCCGGATGACACAGTCCAATCCCCGGATGACACAGTCCAATCCCCGGATGACACAGTCCAATCCCCGGATGACACAGTCCAATCCCCGGATGACACAGTCCAATCCCCGGATGACACAGTCCAATCCCCGGATGACACAGTCCAATCCCCGGATGACACAGTCCAATCCCCGGATGACACAGTCCAATCCCCGGATGACACAGTCCAATCCCCGGATGACACAGTCCAATCCCCGGATGACACAGTCCAATCCCCGGATGACACAGTCCAATCCCCGGATGACACAGTCCAATCCCCGGATGACACAGTCCAATCCCCGGATGACACAGTCCAATCCCCGGATGACACAGTCCAATCCCCGGATGACACAGTCCAATCCCCGGATGACACAGTCCAATCCCCGGATGACACAGTCCAATCCCCGGATGACACAGTCCAATCCCCGGATGACACAGTCCAATCCCCGGATGACACAGTCCAATCCCCGGATGACACAGTCCAATCCCCGGATGACACAGTCCAATCCCCGGATGACACAGTCCAATCCCCGGATGACACAGTCCAATCCCCGGATGACACAGTCCAATCCCCGGACTACATAGTGCCAACCCCTTGACTACATAGTGCCAACCCCTTGACTACATAGTGCCAACCCCTTGACTACATAGTGCCAACCCCTTGACTACGAAGTCCAACCACCGGACTACTCTGTGCAACAGACATTCCAAAATGTAGTCCGAATGAAAACAATCCCTAACCATGCACACCTTCACCGCCATGTCGGTCACCACGTCACAGCAAACTCCATCGCCCCTACAATAGACACCAACAATTTGCCGTCTCCGTCATCGCCTCTACCGCCAGTGGCCGGTGTCTGCGTCACTCAACGCGTGGCGCCTCGAAAACAACAACCGGCGCGTCGCGTCGTGCGCTTGTCCCGAAACAAAAGAGCTTCGCGTCCAATTAATCTCGGCTCCGCTGACGCCAAGCGAGTGAAGGGGAAGGAAGAGAGGGAGGGGACGACGAAACGAATTGGCTACTGTGACAGCAGCGACGTAGAGAGGAAGGGAGGGATCGAAGGAAACACAAGAGGTGGAGAGGAGAGGAGATGTTTAGAAAGCGACGGTCAAGACAGATGCGGCGACGCGAGAATACAGGGTTTGGAGAAGCGCGGTAATATCAGAATCCGTTACGGGACGTTTCAGGAGAGATGGGGGTTCTGTTTTCTACGAATATATTGGTATTCTACTGGAGAGGATGTGTTTGTTATTTTGTTTGTTAGTCTGACATTGAGGCAATCGCGATGTATAGAAAAACGCGACTGAAGGGACACATCGTGGAACCATGTGGAAAGGAAGGAGAACGGGAACGGGAATGATATCTCATGTGGATGCACATATAGTATTTTTCAGAGTTAACATAATGAGTTTTTAATAAGAAGTAGGATTCTACATTTTTTTAAAGTGTTCACTCATGTTAAAAGTGCTGAAATTTATGTAGAATATAAATCGATATGCATTGCAATTTTAAACCATAAAAATGTAATAAAATGTCAGAGACATTAAATTAATTTCGCTTTCGACGAGGAGANTTAGTTTCCATATCAACACTAAGAATTAAACAAAACCAACAGTCACCCATAAACACAAGTATAAAATATTTCTTGTAAAATTTTTAATAAAAACAATTTTAAAAAATATTTAGGATTGCTAGTCTAAGAAGTCGTGTACATGCTTTCGGCGTGTGTAAGTGTACTATAATGTTATAACGTCATTGTACTATAACCTTTCTTTTCAGAGTGGGCAATTCAAGAGTGTGAACAACATCAACACTGGGATGCCACAGCTTCGAAGAAGTAAGAACTATCTACTTTTAATTATCATAAAAATCACTTTATAAAATATTAAATATATAATGTTAAATATAACAG
>NNCF01125993.1:379321-442767 GCA_002313205.1 Laupala kohalensis | reverse complement strand
TTTTTTATTCTTGATTAATTTTATCTATGTACCATGTTTTAATTCATTCTTAAGTTTAAATTCTCAATTCGGCTCAAATAAACTTAAATTAGTTTATTTAGCACATTAGGTAATTTAGTATCATTTCCCTTTCTCCATATTTATTACAGAATAACGGTATTTCAAAACTATATTTCTTTCTCGTATTATTACAATGTAACTATAAATTAACTCAAGTCCACCTTACTTCTATTTTTAAATTACATTATATACAAATATTTGTTTAACACTTAACAATTTATTCATATTTTAATAATTCATATATTTTCTTACTTTTATTACTGCTATTTTACTACTTTGTTTTGAAGTCTTTTCAAAGATTAAAGATGTGAGTTGACCTGTTGTGTTACGCAATAAATAAGTTTTCTTCTTGTATCACACTTAAAATTGATTTGATTAATTTATCATTATTACCAATGTAAGAAATGAACAATACACATGGAAAAATTAATGCATTACATTTACTTATTATTTTCTAACAACCAATTTTTCAATTCTTTATTTAATTTATACTTCGATCCAATTTCAATTACAAAATATGGTACTTTTTAAATAATTTAGGTATGTTAATTTCTAGTTTTCCATCTCCATATTTGCTGAAATAAATAGGGATTTAAAAGTTGTATTTTTTCCGTGTTTCATGTTTATGTATGGCAATCATATTCACATTAAACCTATTTTTATAATCAATTCAAATTCATACATTTTTCTGATGTTTAAGATTTTTTCTTTTGAATACCTTTCATTTACGTTATTAAATTTGCCTTCACTAAAGCATTTGAGTGCTTTATCGTGCAGTTTTTGTACTATTTTTGAATGCGAATCAGACGTAGAACCTCAGACGGAGATTCCAGATCTTATTACAGATTCAAATAGAGCATAAAGCTCAATCCCGTAAGTACTTTTGATTGATGTACATTATTTAACGAGCAAGATATTTATGAAAAATTACCTCGAGATATTTTTCAAGATTCTTATTAATTCAACAATATTAAATAAATGTTTGGTTTTTCACTTAAATTTCTACTTTGAAAGTGGATGACGATCCCCGCGACCTCTCACCAGATTCGTAAGCACGGCCAATACAGGGTTAAGGTTCCTTCTTTAATTCACCATACAGAAGTTTTTCTTTATAACGATTCTCCCTATAACGATGAAATTTCCGAAGGATCCTTGTTTTGCCAAAATCGTTATATATTAATTACATAACTGTCCTTATCTGCAACGATATTGCTGTCTTTACAACGATAGTGTTTATGTCTTTTCAGTTCAAGCTTAAGTGTCCTTACCCCCCCCCCCCCAGGGGACTAACATCGAGTAAGTACGTGTTTGGCGAACACGGGGCCCCGAGCTGAGTCTGGCATTACTCCCACTTACTTGTGCAATGCTCCTTCTTTTCTCTTTTCTGACCTTCCTTGGTCACCTCTTGTTCTTTTCGATCCCGACTCTATTAGGGCTAGGGTATCATTCATTTTCCTCTTTTTTTATATATAAATGTTTTTTGGAAAAATCGTGAGATATGTTAGGATTTGAGTTTTGAGTTGTAATTCAGGAGGGTTTTTAGTGGGTATGGCTGAGTCATTCGGCGAGTCCCACACGCGGGGAGAGTCATGTTGGCTCTCCCTAGTGCGTAACTGCATTTTCCCTACCTGTACAAGTTTTAAGGGCTCTAATGACCTCGATGTTGACGAGCCCTAAAGCCCCACAAAACAAAAAAAAAAGATTACAAATACAACTGAACATACATGAACAATAAGACAATGCAAGCATGCATGAAAATAGTTTCGAAATTATTGTCAGTTATTTCAGAAAATACTACAGCAATGGAGTGATAAGGTAAGTTAATTTAACTTTTATCAAACTCAATAAATTATTTTACATCGTAGAAGCGCTGGTGCATTAGGTAGCATGCTAAATTTTGTTAATATGTATTCAAATACACTAACATTGCGATACAAACAAGATAACAAAACTCAAATATATTTCAGTAAAATTGAAATTTTCTTCATGGTAAATGTTGTATGGAACTACAGTAAAGCGTTGATTATCCGAAATAATGCAGTTAGAAATGGTTCGAATGAAGAAATATTCGGATAATAAAAATTTACTTTATTAGGTGGTGGCATCCCTACTAGAAGGTCACAGAAAATTTGTGAGGAAATACTCACCTTTATATTATTCTCGAATATATAAGATAAGTTCTCTAGTGCAGACTGGTCTATGAATGACATTCAAGAATGGCAGCATCATCGCGACAGCATATGCAACTTTTCTGCTCTACTTGTCACTTCTGATATTTGATACTTCGGATAATCGACGTCACTTTATAGGTCTTCACACAAATATTATCAGTATATTTTCACGTAATCTTATTTCTGAAATGTTCGTTTTTTCCCTAATCTTTCTTCTACATTCCTTATTGACCTACACTATAAAATGCTTACACAATGTATAATAAATCATATCAGACGCAATGTTAAAAAATAATTCATCTTTTTGCAACAACATTAAGAAAGACAATAACGTCGTAACTAGACAAGGCGTTATGTCTGATGCACACTTGTCATAACTCCTATACTCGTAATAACCCCACAAATAATAAATTTATTGGCAAAAAGCAGTACAAACTGCGTATGACAATGCAGAGGACAATAAACTAATTTACTAATAATCACACTAATCTTTGATGCATGTAACATTGCAGAACTACTACATATTTTAAAGCGGACGATTTTTAAGATTTCCCATTATCCAGAAAACTTCGCTTTCACATTTTCCAGAAAGGTTTAACCATTTTGTTCTACGCGATCTTTCGAAACTCAATTATTGCTCACTATTGTTGCCATTACTATCTAACAGAATTACACGCGGTAGAAGGTAAATAATTTTATATATCTAACAGAATTACACGCGGTAGAAGGTACATATATTTGGCTGCGTCCTCAGTGACTAATTCATCACTGATTCACCAACGCAGAAAATAATCTATAACAAATATGAACCTATTTGAATGGGAAGTTCCTTTCGTGTTATAGATTACACTAAAGTATTTTATTTTTCGAATTTCTCATAAAAATGATATTTTACTTTTCCACTCTTTCAAGAACCCTATTACGACGATTTTTTGTGTTAAGTGATATTCTTTTCACCACTAAATGTTAAAGAAGGATAAACAGTAACATAAGAAANATAGAAATCTCTTAGATTGCGGTGAACCTCACCGCCAGGTAACAGATTAATCATGTTACGTCGAATGAAAATGGGAGACGGATCGGGGTTCGAACCCGGGACATTGAGCTCAAGGTCCCGGGTTCGAATCCCGGTCCCGTCTCCCATTTTCATTCGACGTAACATGATTAATCTGTTACCTGGCGGTGAGGTTCACCGCAATCTAAGAGATTTCTATATATCCAACACCTTATTCATGTCTTATTCATTACATTCTCACAACTCGGTGGAAACTTGAATCAGAAACAGCGATACCAGTCCATTAAATCGAACACTTGTTTCAACGACAACCGATAGAAGAGGAAAATACTTATGAATTAATCAACAACTGACCGGGAAAACAAACATTTAATAACGATGAGAATTCACTCAAACAGACACGAAGGTTAAAGGAATACATCACGAACTATTGAAATAAAAATCTGAATTCATACATACATGATCAAATAGTGAAACATCAATTCACACACACAAAACAGTTCAGAACCCACAAGTGAATTATTTTCGTTATCACCGTTATTACTGTGTCTCTTGTAAAATGTTTTATGTTATGTCCAACCAAAATCGTGTTCGAAATCAGAAAATTTACATTTTATGATAACTTAAGCCTACAGCAAAATAAAAAATCTTTTCGTGGAAAAAATATCAATTTACATGGCAGTTATTTTGTGTGAAATTATACATTACCCTACAATGTCTCAATAAATGATGAAATTAATATTTTCTTTAGGTAGGACTACTGTGGACAGGTGTTGTAGAAACATGATCATTCTCTGTATATATTGAGCGTACGAAAAGTTGAGAATATTCTCGATATTTGACGTAGTTTCTCGGATTCTGTTACCTTGTTTGTTCCTACTGCATTTGCTGTAATTTGAATACACTATTTTGTTTTCAAATAGTGGATTTTGTGATCCGGACTTCAATTATTTTTTAACTTCGATACTTGTGTTAGTACTGATTTTTAAAAACATAATTTATTCCCACAAGTATATATCAGCAGCGTTGTCTTGAGTGACATTTACTCATTCATCCACTCAGAGTAAAAACTATTAAAGATAAAATATTGAAATGGTGATGAAATATTATTTTTGTATTGTAGAGACTCACTATAAACAGAATTTTTAAAATTTTCGGTTTGAAGTAGTGATTAAAAGTAAAATAAGTTTTTGAGAATATTTGCTACTTTTAATATAACTCACGAAATAATTGTCTATAAGTTCTTTCCCTAACGAAAACGTAAAAGTTTTTAATTCAAATATCTAGAAACGGAATTCTAGATTTTCCGATACTTCATTTTTCTGCAAAAGAGAAACAAANAGATTTTCCGATACTTCATTTTTCTGCAAAAGAGAAACAAATCATTTCATTTTCGTGCTAACGGCATGGTATATTATTTTCTCTACATCTCAAAAACAAATCTCTGTTTTTGTGTGTAAATGTTAAGTCAATATCTAAAAATTTATTTTCGGACTTTTCGATGTGTGTATTCTATATGCCTGGTAAGGTATGAAAGTGGTTTGTTTTCCTTACAGACTCATTCACCATAGAAGAGAGAAAATAATTAGATACAGAACATGAATCATACATGGAATGTTGCTTTTGTGCGTAAGAGACTTAATGAGAGAATTTACACCTTTCTCATTTGCATACTTCCATATTTAAAAGTCCTGCCCAACGAAAACCGTCCCAGATCATCCTACTGCGGTGCGCTTCTCTTACTTTTTTCTTCTATTTTTTCCCGTCTCGTGACTAGCACAATAATCGACGCGCACACGAGCTAACCGACGGCGTAGGTGTTGGAGGCTGATGTTGGTATATTATTGTCGACAGCCAAGAGACTAGTAGAACACTTTTTGAACCTGGACCGAAATAGTGGGAGCCAATATGACGTCATACCCAGACACTTTTCTACGACGTACAGAAGACGTAGTCATTTTTCGCGATTTCGATAATGTTTCTATATTGTGAAAATGAGTGATTCCGCACTGGTTAATGGTGATATTGTATAAAAGATGCAATGAGTAGATTTTGTATAAAAGGTTCATTCTCATCTGTGTCTGTCAGATGTGGTTTCCAGATGAGCGTTCTATAATATTTCTTTAACATCTGGTAATTAATTCTTTGAATAATTTATAGATTTAATCATTACCAATATTTGAAGTAGAATGTTTTCGCTTCATACGGAAAGAAGCGAAGTTTATAACCTTTTTAGTTTTTAAGATCATAGGTATTACACATAAAAGCAAAATCGTATTTTTGTAAGACAAGGTGAGTTTTTGATCTTGTTCACTCATCTGTATCTTTTTTCCCTTTCTTTTTTATCTTTCGAGTCTCATCTTTATGACGACACAACAACTCCCACTATTTCGGCACGGAGACGGACTCAGTCGAACAGTGTTGTCATAGGTAACACTGGTACCTGATGATGAAGTAGTTAAACGAGATTAAAAAGGTTGAAGGAAGGAAATAATGGTTGAATTACTGAGTGCATGGCAAACAGAAAGGGTTATTTCATTTAAAGGCTGGGATTTGTACGAATTAATACCAAATGTAAGTAACGCAGAAAGAAAAAGGAAATGGTTCTGACCAAATACAGGAATAGTAAAAACTCTAACATTCACGGTGACTTGAAAGAGATGTTTGAAAAAGTTCAACGTATTAGGTTGTGAAATGTGTGATTGCGGACGAAATTTGGAAACACGCGAGCATGTATTTTGGGAAAGCATCTACTAGAAAGAGCTAGGTACCTCAGAAAAATGAAAACAGTAGCGAGTTCGCTCGGACAGGAGACAATTCAACACAAAAAAAAACGATACGAAATGTTCAAAGAATATATAGAAGAAATCAAAGAATTAAAAAACTAATAGAGATATAAGGATAACAATCAGATATGGTCGTGAAATGTCTGGAGACGGGGACACGATGTGATAAATATTAATGGAATAAAATGTATTAAAGGTAGATCTATGAGGTACAGTCTACCTTTAAACAGTACCGTCCTCCACCATAGTAGAGCTCTCAATAAAGAGAGAACCGTTAGGGGCGGAAATATAATGCGGAATTTCTCATATTTCCGGAAAATACTACCCGCAGTGGTGGTTTGAATCACCTGCAGTTGGTCACGTGACTGTTTCCCTACTCCCTTTCTCCCTACTCCTCCAATAGACTAGCACCGAGCGACATCCGGCGCCAAATGAGTTATGAGAATTTGTGGATACAGCTGTTCTGAGAAATCACGAACTCTTGAGACGCGGAGATGCCTGACTGTTCTCTTTTGATTAAGGACTCTACTACGAAGGAAGCGGGAGCGACTGTGTCAAACTGAACATTGACACTTGGTATTTCTTCTCAACGTGGAATTATGACAGGACAAGCGATTTATGTGCGTGAGAGTCTTCGATACACGAACCATATCATCTTCGACTGTATGTTCGTGACGGAATTTTTAAGCGGCAAATCGGTGTTTAGGAGCAATGAATATCTGCGAGTTGAAGTTCTTCGCTTCAGGAGAGAACGACACTGGGGAATCAAATTTTGACACTGTAAAGTCATCCCAGAGCGGACAAATTGAAGGAGAGTAAAAACATGCAGAGTTAAAGGGAGTATAGGAAGAAAGAGAGTTTGAAGAAAAAATTATTTAGAACACAGTTCGTTGCAGATGAATTATTTAAAAACACAAGAGGATAGTGAGAGTAGGTTTCACTAAAATTAAACATTTATGCAGCAGCAAAATATAAAACGGTTGGCTATAGATGATTTGCTGTGTAACATTAGGGAACACTGAAAGTGTAACTTCGTCTGAAGAAGTTCTGAAATACTGAAGAACCTCTAAGTTCAACTCTAACATTACATTTCAATAAACATTTCTCTATTTTCCCACCGTTTTGAAGTCTAGGACCCTTCGGGAGCGGTAGAGACAGTCTCAGGATTCCCCACAATCTTTCTATATCCACAATCGCTGTGGAATCTGAATATTGAAGCGAGAAATTTCCGAATGTAATCTCAAAGCAAAAAATCTCTGCATTCCTGTCTTTTTTATCGCTCACCATGCACTCATAGTGCCCGTACTCCTCCTCCTCATAACCATGCTCTGCTACTATTCCCTTTAAGCTCATCGAATACTAGCGTCCCGAAAACCATTTTGAAGATCCGGTGTAGGCAGAAACATTACGGTTTAAATATAATGTGGAATGATACTTGAGTAAAAGAAGAAAAACTATTTTGTTATATTTTCTGTGAAATCTAGGTCAGTATAATAATAGTATTTTAGACAGTTGTGATGAATGTGTAATTTCTTTTACATAGTTTTATTCAAATTAGTCAAAAATAGTAAAGAATTTTAATATTTCCATCTTTTCAAAAGATTTTGTAATTACTAGAAAACGAAAGAACAGATATAGTAAAAACAGAAAAGTGAACAATGTGAAATATCTTCCACATTTAACGATTACTTGTACTGCATTCGAATATCTCTAGAATATACAACAACAAATTTATAGATTCTCCTCGAGGCATGGCTTGATTAATGAAAATATTTGCATGAATGTCCTGGTCTTCATGCACAACGCTTTTAAGTAATTTAATGGGCGATTGGCAACGCATTCGGTCATGGATACCAATGACATGCATTTGTGAAAGAGAAATATTTGAGGTAGCATCGAATTCAGCGACGATTAATATATTATTGTGATATTAGAAGGATCACAAGATAAGAATCACCGAACGGCAGATTTAAAACTGAAAAATACTATTTCATAGAACATACGTTAACAGAATAAAAACGAAAAACAATTACTCAATGAATTTATTTCATTCGCGTAAAAATGAAACAGTTTAACCACAATTTTTCATCGTTAAAAAAGCATTTAAAAAATTAATTTCAATAGGAATAATCTTACTATTAAAATTATTATATTCGATTTTATTCATATTGTAATAACGAGTAATAATTTTATTTCAAAAATGTTTTATATTTGAGTGCTTTGAAACAAAAACATGTGGTCACCGTTATAATAATGATAATAATAATAATAATAATTTTATTGTCAAAAAAGAAGTTACAAACTTCGTATAATCACGTGGAAGACAAAAATCCAATTTACTCTCGAGAAGCAAGCAAGGGACCATCCAATCAATTCCGATCAAGGGCCCTAAGGTAGAGGCGGATTTAGTATTGCAGCACACTCCTAACAATAAAAATAGTTCAGTTTCGTATTAATAGAAGAGCAACAAATTTGTATTTAATAAAACACAGAAAAGTTATTCAGAAGTATGCATTGTTATTAAAAATTGTTATATTTATTTAAATAAAATCCCTTCGGCTCAGGCTATTATTTTCTCTCTCGTCTCGTGACTCAACTCGAAGTTTTTGCAAAGATGTCAATTCGAAAAAAAAGAAAAGAAAAAAATACGAACAGAAAATAAAACGCGAGGAAATTTTCCGTCGCGCGCTACTTGGTGCACCGCGACTCATTCAAATTCATGACGAGATATATTCATGAGCAGCGCGCGCGCGCGTGACCAATCAGAATTGTGTATTTTGCATCGCTCCGCCCAGCGAGTGAGAACGAGCGAAGCGTCGAAGCCATGTCTGTAACCCTGATGCTCATAATGGCAACTTGATGGTCGTTCTCCACCACAGACGCCGCCTCTAGCACAATAGAAAAGCCATTTACTGCGATTCAAATTGCATTCGGAGGAAAATGTGTGATAGTCGTCTGCATCGATACGTCACATCTTACTTCTACAAAAATTAAACAATATTTTTATTATGATTTTTGTCGTAGTTTGAAATCGGAACGTAATAATTGATTTTTTTGAATAAGTTCATATTCCTCTTATTCATATTTTCATGTACTTTTAAATTTCTCTCGTAATGTGACTGAAAATAATAACCAAGTACCACCAAATCTCAGACTACCCACGTAAACTAAGAGAGACATACGTAATTCTAATTCAAAGTTAAAAGATAAACAGAAGTATTTTTACCGCACAGCTAGTTGGAAGAGAAATAGGATTACGACATAGGAATCCAAGTGGAGAATTATACAAAATTATCCATATCGGTCCCAAAATCAGACAAATTAACTTGATGAAATTTTAAGGTAATGAGTGATCTGATACTCTCCTTAACAAAGAAATTGTTACCAAAAATATTCATAAATTTTAGTTGGATCAAAATATCATATATTGTAATAACATAAACACAGCTTACACTTTAATTAAAAAGTATATTTCGTAATACATTGCGTACCCAATAATAGTAATAATAATAATACCACCAATATAATAAGTAGATTGCAACACAGCGTCCTTCTGTCGTCAGCCCACATTACCAGAAAGTTCTTGGACCTGAAATAGATTCTTCCTCCCAGCAGAACTTGATTTAATAATCCACTACTGAGAGAAAAACCAACGCAAGTTGAGACAATTATGGTGATGATAATAATAATAATAATAATAAGTAAGCTTAACACAGCAAAACTAAGCTTGTAAATTATATTTCAGAGGAACTGCTATATTTTGAGTGACCTGAAATATATTTATGAATATAAAATACAGGGTGCAGGCCGACTTCCGCTAATATTTTCTAACCTTTTTACTCATTCAGGAAAAAGTTGTGAATTATTTATAGCAATATCAGTTTGTTAAAGAAAAGCATTATTTAGCTCCATCAATTATTTTTGATAATGGTTCAGAAATCCATTTGGGCGAGAATGTGTTAGTAGTCAAAGTTCAACATTTCATTAATTAACGGCAACGCAACTTGGGACAAGTTTTAATTACTCTTCAATTGAGCATGGCAACGTTTGCTTCGTTCGCCTATTCATCGCTGGAAACACATTGTAACACAGTTCAAACAAATTCGCGTAAAATAAAACCCTACCAACGAGTATCCCATTCATTCATTCATTCATTCCTCCCTTTGTGTGACGAAGTGCTGCGTTCATAATATTCCCCTCACTGTTACTAAATTAACTCTCAGAATTAAATGTTTCGGAAAATGAAATGGATTGCACGCCGGTTATTTCTATTTAAACAATTCAATTAATTTTATCTCTCGATCTATATACTGTATAATATTAGCTCCTAGTTATTCCTTTAATATAACAGTATGTTGTTCTAAATTACTTTTATATAAAAAAGTATTTAATCATCAATAAATTATTTCGTCATTTTCAGCCTCTATATTGTGTTAACATTTTTACCGTACGTTTAACATCCTTGTTTCTTAGGCGTCTACTTCAATACAAGAATACAAGGTCTGTATAAAAAGTAATGAGACTAAATTCGGGTAGGGGGAGAGTTATTAACCTTCCCTTCAATCTTTTCAGCACTTCCATGTGGAAAGCACCCAAAGATAATGAGCATGGCTTCGACCTGCTCATTCGAACCTCCTCTTTTGTTTTTGTTTTTGTTTTTGACGAGGAGATGTTGCTGTATGCTATTCGTCACTTTAGCGGTTTGTCTCGGGGTCGTAATGAAAAACACAACTATTGTAGATAGGCTTTCACTCCCAAATACTTTCTGATCACAACTAATGTCTCCGTAGTCGATTTCCCGAGTCTCGCACGGAATTTACTCGCGCAATTATCCAGGGGTCCACTGAAACGACCGAATGAAAATTACTATGCGAATGATGCTGTACAGCTCGCAGTGAAAAAAAGGAGTCTAAAAGACCACGTGAATGTCGACGAGCCACTGTCAGTATTGCGAGATCATCGCCCACTCTTCCTCTCGCTGTAGACACGTGGGCGTTTTACTCCTGCCAGCAGAATATTTAGTGAATTTACGTTCGGATACTGACGCCTACAAACGTCTATTCGTAGAACCGATAGTTATTGGTAACTGCGTCTCAGTAGATCGAACTATCAATTTTTGGTCTTTTTGCTCTGGTCGTATTCTCGGTTAATAAATAATTATAAGTAACTTAAATGTTAACATTAATTTTTGTCGGAATCCCGAACAAAAGATGAATACCTCAAAAACGTCAATATTAAACAAATGGCTCTTTTGAAAATATTTTACTTATCAACATAATTTTCTTACATGCATCATATTCATTTGCTCTTTGCTCTGCATCAAAGGAATGGCGAAGTCCCCTATCATCATGCAGATTTATCTTCCGTTCGGTTCGGTCAGATGCAGATCACTAGCCAGCGACCAATTTGATCATTTCTCCTTTGTTCGAACCAATCCTTTGTACAAGTCATTTTCAATTTGCAGAGGTAGTTCTCCCTGTACCCTCTGCATCTGTTCGCGATTCTAGAGCTCGCTCGCGCTGGGAATTTTCGACACAAGCGTTCTGCAGCAGCCATCTCCAATTGTTTACTCGATCCTTGGATCAGAGAGTCTATATGAAATCGGTTATCATCATCTTCGTGAACATCATCGCATGAGCGATGACTAGTTATCAATCAGGAAGGACTCTTATAATAAGAGAAGTAATGAGGAAATAAATTGACAAGTTAAATACAATACTGCATAGCTTATTTAATCTAATATTCTATTTCATAAATTCAACTTACTGACCTTATGTTTCAGGAAAGCTTTATAAATAATTATTATTTTTATAAATTATCAAAATTTTAGAGGTTTTATAATTATTGAGAGACCAGATATGAGAAAATATTAGCCGTTTTCATAACTAAAGAAAGAGATAAAAGGGAAAAATCAAATGAAATAATGTACTTTATATAATAAATTTTGGTTATTGTCCAGCATGTAACGTAGGGCAGACAAAACAATACTTTAAGACAAGTAAGACAAGAGGAATACGAATAAGAATGACAAAAGTGTTAAGAGGAGTTCGCCAGTGTATCTCGAGGTACCTGTGAAGGGGGCATCGCGTGCAGGTTCCTCTATGCCCTGATCGTCGAACTCGACAATCGCCTCTTCTTAGGCGATCTACCTCATGACCGGGAATGACAAGGGTTCCTCACCAGGTGGGGTGATGTACGAATAAGATACGTGAATGCTGTGTTGGAATGATAGGCAGGGGAAACAGGAGTACCCCAAGAATTCCTGCCATGAACCCTGTATGTCCACCACTGCAAAATTGTACTCGGATCAACCCCGAGTAGAGGGCGATCAGAAGCAGACAGACAGTGTGCCATGCACTGCGCCACAGTTCACGCGTGATTCGGGTGATGAAATTGACAGGAGAAGCGTTCGTTTGTAGTGGAGGGGTGGTTTTGAAACAAAAATTTTTCTACAATCATTTTATAACATTATCAATCATTACATTTTTAACAAAACGCCACTCAACACATTTAAAGTCCCCGTCTTCAACAGTCATTACGCGGTTCTCATTAAACATTTCCCCTAATTATTAAGTCGTCATGCGTTAATGGAACGCTTTTATTTGCTTTAATGTGAGGATGACAATAATGCATCTCTTACACCGCATATGTCATTGGTGAAAAAATGAGTATATTTCTTTTCCCCCTATTAAAAAACTCTGTGGTCTTTAACAGTGTGAGGGAAACTCAACCCGAAACCTACCCAACTTCGGCCGAGCGGCGGATCGAACACGATGAGTAGTACCTAGGAGTGATAACTCTACCACTACACCACCACTGTCAGTTGAAATTAGTCATAATAAAGTGATAACCCTAAAAAAAACCCTTACATAGGTTCTTTCCCGCTCAACACTTTACCAATGATCGAGATCTAACTTTCGCCACAAACTCATACATTGTAACACAGTCGCATTAGCAATTCTCACCCGTACAACAACCCCCCCATCCCATAAAAACCTTGGCAATAGACTCGCAAGGAGCGAGGGCTGGGCAAGGCGGGGAATAAAGGAAACCCTATTTGCATTATACGCGCGTGTGGTTGATGTACGGTCGCGGAACGCATTTATGACTCTCCCGAGGTGAAGCACAATGGACGGAGGTCGCGAGTAATGATCAAACTCACTGGCGCGGAGAAAAATCGTGTGCTTCCACGAATAATGAGAATTACATCGATGTCTTAGGAGATATAATAATTTTCTATACAACTATTGTTGTTTGAGTCGGATACGTAGCGACGCACGGGTTCAACGCGGTCTCCGTATTTATGGTTTAGAAGAGACAATAATATATTATTTTCAACCGTGAATTTAGCACCAGTAAAAGAGAATACGTTTTTGGAATTGCGTACGAAATTTGGTGAGATTTTGGCACAAAGGTCCGGTAATATGAATATAAGAATTTGACTATGGAACACTGTTACAAATACAAACATTACATGAAATTAAATTACTGCGGTTCAAGAGTTTAGACAAGAAAAAGTGATATACTAGAAACTTATTTTGCTGCATCACAAGTAGAAAAAGATCGCTTATGATATTAATTCGAAGGGCAAATATGCAGGAAAAACAGGTGATAATATTTCGACAGTAATTTATTTTAGAAAGGACCTTTTGAGACCAAACCCGTCAAGAGAGACGTATGGGGAAATCAACGACCTGTACAGCATCCTAAGTGTAGATATATATATGTTGTTTCCTTTACGTTAACTTTATGTTGTCAAAGTAATTTATTTACTCATTCAATTTTTTTGTCGACTGTACCTGATGACTGTAATTATAACTCGAAGCGGTGTGTTAAAATAGAATAAAATACAAGGTCGTTTCAAATATTAGTGTATTAATATGATAGTAGCCGAGAATTCTGTAACTAATCTCGTCGTCTGACAGAGTTAACCAGAAGCAAGCACATGCTAGTTTTAAACTTCTAAGTTTTGTTTAGTTCAAAGGTGAATAAACGCAAGTGAACAAAGAAAACCTCTGATGCACTGAAATAATTCATTGGTTTAATTCCGTAAAGGTAATTGCATCTAATAACTATCGTCTCGAGAAAGGTTTCAGAAATTGAAATTAAGATATATTGCATTTAAAATAGATTTTCTCATTAAAAGTAACTTATAATAGGAAGACGTGAAAGACACAATATAAACGAGAAATTTATACAAATACAGAGAAAGTTATTTTCAAGATTTTTTATTCTCATTAAGCAAGTTAATAGCAAATCATCAATTGAGTAAAAATAACGTAATGCCCAAAAATTTGTGAACACTTATTCAGTTAACTTGAAAGAGCCCCACAGCAAATTGGTATTTTTAAAAAGCTTCATCACCTGTCGAGCAGGTGAGTAGATTCACAACGCCACCTGCTATAAACCAGGTGTCGGAAAATAAATCTCCCGATGGAGCAACTAAACCTTTGTAACCAAATAATAAAACCACTATAAAACACGCACGTGAAGCCGACGCATGAAATCCATAAAATTTGAAGATAAAATTTTCATAACACTTTTGAGATAGAAAGGTCTTAAGGGGACAACTTCATCGGGACAGCAAATTTCAAACCACTATTACAGCATTGTGAAGTTCAGTTGGATGGAGATCTCAGCAAACACTAGTTCCTCCTGAAATACGATTTTCGAGTACAAAGTTTAACTTCATTCCTACGAGAGAGCACAAGATCTTCGAAAAAATATGGATATTCTGCGTCACATGGAGCGTTGAAATGACGTTACGACAATAGGTACACATAACACGTTAGAGGACGATTCAATACAAATTCATTTGTCACCAAGTTTAGAGCACAATAGGCTATTTTAAATCTTACGATAAAACTGACATATTCGTAAAGAACACAAAGAACAGCGATAAATAACGTGGTGATTTTTAGACAAAAAGACTTAAACTAAGTATAGAGAGTAACAGTGTATGAAGATAAATGTAAAATCAGACTAAGAATCTTGAAGTATTTGTATTCCATTAGATATTCGTGTATTGCAGACCGATGTTTCCAGCAAACCGTATAAGATGGATAAAGGAACTGGTAAGGAAAGAAATTTAGTTGTGGAGGAATTAATGATATAGGACAGACCAAAAATAGTTTCAGATGAATATCTGAACTAGTTTTATCCACAGGACGTACCACATACCCGCATTCGTGAGAAAGCAAATCTAATTTCATGTACTTATTTTTGAATGTACAAAGTACTAATAAGTGCTCCAATTGTATGTGGAACAATATGAAGGTTCAGCGTAATTTGAAAGGTTTCTTTCAGTTCCAAATAAAAAAAGTCTGATGCTTCCCATCGTGTTCGCCGCAATCCAGAGGACCATAAACTCGCCGCTGGCCAAATCCAACGAGACAAGCGACATTCTCAGAGCCATTCGATGCCCTGGGAGCGTCGAGTACCGAGCGCCGAGGTGGTCACGGCAGCGCACGTCCAGGAAGCCGCACCCAAAACTGATGGAAACACCATGTGAACAGATAGCGGTCGAATGACCAGCTCGCAAACACATTCCGAGGGTTTTCTTTCTACACGATTCAATCAAAATTCGCAGCACACAAAAGTATGGTACACAAATACTACTTACATTCGACAAAAACTGTACCACTATTACTCACATTCGACTTGGATGCCTAGGAATTGATCAAAACAACAAGCAAATACTAATAAGTCACTAATAAATAAGCTGTCATATAACCAAACATGGGTCAATTATTTTCAAGGTATCATATATACTCCACCACGAAGTGGACTACTACAAGTTGGAGTTCCACAAGGTTCATACTTCGGAACTCATTATGCTAACCTACAGAATTTAGTAAATCAATCGAAATAGATTTCATTTAATAGCAAGGTAAAATAATAAAGGCAAACTAACAAAATTAAATATGGGTTAATGAATGCAAAAAGAACGAAACAACTAGAGCGTACAATTGCTAGATTTTGGGTCCTTCCTGATTTGTTACACTAAGCACCAAGTTTCACACGTCAAACTAAGGTCAAACCGACCGACAACAGATCCCGAGGGATGACTTAGGGTTTCGCAGATGGTCAGATTTGCTTCTTGGCGTCATTGCAAAGTGAAAGACTGTGTGGCAAACACCACGCTCTAGCTAGTCAACTCCAACGAGTTTTGAGACAATATTAGTTCTATTTTGGGTAGATTGGATAATTCTGATAAAATATAATTTGTTCATAACATTAGTTTCTTTGCACTATAAGAAGTTGCTTAAACAACACAATATTGGTAGGACCTACATTGAAGTCATTTACAGGACCTACAGCTCGAAAAGAAGCGAAGCGCCCTATTCACGACCAATGTTATGCCGCAGTGCCGTACCCACGCGCTTCCGCATGAATCTGACATGCTTCGGGAATGAGATCATCTTGACGCAATATAGCAAAACAGGAAGACACATTGAAAAGCTTTCTTTTTAAGAATACGACAGTTTCCGCAAACATTTCTGAATAATGAGTAACTAAAGGAGACTCTTATCTTAGCAGCTGCTGCACTGAACATAGACAAAGTCCGCAACAATTTTGGAATGGATATCAGAAATACGTACACTTTAGTGACTATTTCAAAGAAACGACACAATATTGTAAGAATTAATTATATGTAATACTCATTAATTTTGTGACTTGAGTGAAATATTTCCTCTTTTTTCATTAATCGTATCGTGAATATTTCGATAGGAAAACTATACGATGTAAAATGGTGTTGCATGTAGGATAAATTAGGAATTCCTACAAGACATTGTCATGCACTGACACCCTCTTAAGAATTCTTACTTCATTTTCAGAAAACCTCATTCCTTGACAAAAAACTGACTTCTGCTTTTAACACGCAACAGGATTGTAAAAATTGTAAGGATGTAATGGACTGGATGCACCTGGCCATTAAAAATATCGCATATCTAATTAACACGTTTTATCCTCAGGTCCGGAACACGGAATTAAAATTCAAGTAATTAGTGACAGATTACAACCAAAAATATGTAAGAACTTGAAAAAGAAAAGATAACCATACCCTATAAAGTCTAGGGCCTAAAAAATAATGTAAGAGTGCGTCTACCAAATAAAAAATTAAAAAGAAGCATTAATATTTTGAATTCAGCTAAACATACATGAGTAAGGGTTCACCAGACATATTCTTCAGTAGTTTTAAGTTCAGTATCTATTGAAAGTCTTGAAAACAAATTATCCGTTGAGAGTTTGGTTTATTAACCATTTTTAACTAATTTTAAAATTTTCGAAAATCTAGAATTTCAACCCGATAAATTGCCTTTCCTGGAAAAATAATATTTGACGCCCTTCATTTATGGAACCATATCTGATTGTGTTTATTCTTAATTAATTTAACATTATTTCATTTGTCAAGTATCTGAACCTACAATTTTCTCCGATGCCCATGAAATGCTTAATTTCTTGTTTTCTTACTATGATACTGATATTAGCGACTTAAATTTAGAAACAAAAAAAAAACAATTATTCATTTCAATAACCAAGATAGGCAGGTAAACCTTGATTACCTCTTGGGGTCGACGGAGTATTTTACGAAGTAATGAAGGTAAGTAACCTCGTAACATATGTATTTACTATAATTGTTTAAAAAAATGTTCCGTAGGTAAGTATACATAATAAAAACCAGAGGAATACTGAGAGAATATTTACAGCAAAAATTTTTATATTCACCATTTCATTTTAGAACTCTGAAATGGTCCTTGATTAAGCTTCGTTCATTGTGTGTTCAAGAGGATAAGAAATAAATCTGACAGTTAGTGTTTCATTAAGAGAGTTATAAGTTGTCCCATATACTAGAGTAAAAAATTAATTCCTATTTTATAATAAATTCCANAATGGTCCTTGATTAAGCTTCGTTCATTGTGTGTTCAAGAGGATAAGAAATAAATCTGACAGTTAGTGTTTCATTAAGAGAGTTATAATTTGTCCCATATACTAGAGTAAAAAATTAATTCCTATTTTATAATAAATTCCATATATACCTCTATACTTTACCTAAATTTATAAGTATGTTTTACGGAATTTTACATAGTCATCGTATATATTTAGATTGTTAGTATAATTAATTGTATACCATGTTAGGTAGAAACGATGTGAATTTATGTATGTACCGCAATAAATATGCTGCATAGTTCATGTATGGGTCGTAAAAAATATTTGCTGCACTATATCCCTAACTTCGAACGAAAAACGAAGCCCTGTGTTACATCTAATCTCCAGTCACCACCCTAGCCCTCTTACCGCTTCCCTTCGAATCGCCCTTGACCGTCACCTCTCAGCACAAGGGTCAGGGTCGGACAAGCAGTCAGCTGATCTGCTGCCTCCCCCCCTGACCCTTCGGACCACCTAACCTGCCACCCACCACTCCTCCCCACAAGGACGATTCCATCTCCCCCTCCTCACTCAGAGTCAACACGCATCTCAACACAGCATGCCAGCTCGCTCACACACGCATAGGCACCACAACCATACACAGTGTTCTTTGAGCAACCGCTGGGAGCGGGACCGGTCTAATGACTCACGTGCGAAGTCCTCACGCAAATTCTGGACTGGTCATGGAAACGTCTGCAAATGCTTCTATGGTCAGGACATTGAGACGAAACGGCTCTGCAAGTGTAGAGTCAGGAAAAAGAAGCACCGATAACGAATGAATGTTTATTATTAATGTATTTGCGGAGAATAGTAATGAGGGAGGAACGTAAAGATCACGAGGAAGTCGAGGAGTCAATCCCAACATTGCAAGATGGCCGACTTCCACTCGCTGAGGACACGTGGGCATTTTACTCGTGTCAACAAAATCTCAGCAAATTTACGTTCAGATGCTGTAGCCTACATCAGCCGGTTCGTAAAGCCGGCAGTAATTGACAAAAGTCAACTGTGACGGAGAGAGGGCTTCATCATTAACCTTTGGTCACAAGGGGCTACTTAAAGATAGTTGTTTCCAGCGGATATAGCAACCGTTGTTAGACCTCCGTCCGCAGCAGACAGACATATGACAACGCCACGTTCTCACGCAGACCTTCGCGTATAGTGCGCGGGGGTTCGTAGATGGCTCGTTCCCCCAATCCCTAATCACTTTCATTACAGTTTCAATAAAGAAAAAGTGTGAAACAACTAAAACTGATCCACAATTCCACAATTCCACAATTTCCTCCACTATTTGACATACATAAGAGTACTTTGACGTATACCCAATACATATTTCGCAGCTTTTAAGGATTAGAGGTCTTATGGGTCTCGTTTCATTGAAGGAGAATGGGCAACACAAAGAGGACAAGGTCCGAAACTATTTTTGTGTGTTTTATGGTTACATGAATGAAGTAAATTATCTCTAGTTTGAAATAATTTATGTGTGCAACAAGAAAGTTATGGACGTGAAAGATTTTAGCAAAGTTAAACCCGAAATAATGAATACAAAATACAATTTAATAAACGAGTAGCTACACATAGGGAGAAATAGCAGAAAAGTAAAGAATGTTAACCTTAAACTTTGACATTGTGTAAACTACAAACGCGGTAACAGGGGTGTACAGATATTTTAGAAACATGAGAATGGTGTACTTCATACTTTTATATCCAGCATTGGTCACAGAAAAGATGGAATTAAAAATGCTCTTCTCCTCACATCTCCTCTAACTAACATGAGGAATGTTAGGTCTGGGTGGAAATGGTGTACAGTTGTGGAAGACGAACGGGTGGTGTAGTGGTTAACAACCCTGCGATCAAAGCAGGGGTCCCGGGATCGATTCCCGGCTCGTCGGTATATTCACCTGACCGAAAGTTATCATGAGGAATGTTAGTTACACATTAGATGAATTGAGTTTAGTGAAATACGAGTTTAATATAGAATTTAATACTGATATACAACATGAATAGTAAAATTCGATTTAGTGAGGGGTTTTTTTTGGGGGGGGGAGGGAGACTATTATGTACAACATAATACAAAAAAACATTTTGCAGCAATTTTCCGCATGGGCTGAATTATTCTTTTAACTTACAATTCACATCTGTCCACCCCAGACTGCTTTAAATATACGACCAAAAATGAATTAAAAACTGTATTATTTGCTGGAGTATAAAAATATGAGCAGTAGTGTACTGTCGAAGAGAGTTTAGAAGAACGCTTGTAAAGAATCTTTTGTTTTATAACCTAGGAAGAGAGAATTATTTCTTTATTTCAAACTTTGAGATAGCATGCATTAGCAGCGTAGAAACGAATATGTGAAACACAAAACCCTATAACAAGTTTTTGTTTGCCTTCGGGGCAGAGGACATTTTTTGCAAGGCGAAGACGAGAATTAATATGAAGGGCAAGAATAGAAAATTATGCTCATCAAAAATATAACTTTAAAACGATACGTAATTACGAAACGGTATTTATTTGACTGAAGATTGTATAAAAAAAACAACTTTCGTTAATACATAACTGAAGTGTTCATAAGGACATAGTGGTGTGTTCCATGTTGCGCCACAGGAGCGCGTAACACTCAAACGAAAGCCGCGTTTAGCCGACAGAAGAATGGAACATCTGTAAAGCCCACTTTACGCGATCCATTTTACAGACAATTTTGCGTGCAGATGCTGTACAAGAAATGAATGACGTCACGCTTGACGTCCTCTGCGAGTACAGAAAATGGACGTTCCGCCGTGTCCCCCACGTGGATAAGATGTGATAACATCCGGTCAGGTGAAAATAGAGACGAGACCGGAATCGAATCCGGCACTCCTGCTTTAATCGCAGGGGTGTTAACCACTANGTGTATAAGAGACAGACTATATACTATGGTGTATAGGTCTGGATGGAAATGATGTA
This sequence comes from Laupala kohalensis, assembly GCA_002313205.1. Classification (NCBI taxonomy): domain Eukaryota; kingdom Metazoa; phylum Arthropoda; class Insecta; order Orthoptera; family Trigonidiidae; genus Laupala; species Laupala kohalensis. The sequence continues at coordinate 421,863 of NNCF01125993.1, read as the reverse complement.
CAGTTGTGGAAGGCGAACGGGTGGCGCAGTGGTTAACACCCCTGCGATTAAAGCAGGAGTTCCGGAATCGATCCCCGCTGGTATTATTTTCTATTTTCACCTGACCGGAAGGTGTTACATGTTACTCTGTTTATTTATGTCGATTTAAGATATTTGAGTGATTTAATTTTACCATGCTAGCACTACCTTAAGGGATGGACTCGAACAGTGAAGTGAAGACAGTTTTTTTGAAACCACATCTACCGAAAGATTCATTTTCAGTGGACAGTCAGTCACGAGGCTCAAGAAGCATAAATTACAGAAGATGGAGGAGAAGCCATTTCCTTTCAGATAGGAAACGAGGAGGAGATTCAGACCGGGGGGCGGGGAGTGACATGAATTTCGAATTCTTACCAGTCACGACATTGGGGCTCAGAAATAGGTATCCAAATCGAAAATGACTTTTTATATGACTGTAATAAAAGAAAATGTATCTGCTCGACGAAGAAAAACGAAACGCATTGGAAAACAATGAAAATACAAACTAACAGTCGGATTCACAACAAACCAGAATAAATAATTCGTCAAATATCATTTGTACTGACCCTAAATATCCTGGGTTATCACAATTTACAACTCGAATCTGTACACTAAAAATCATTATTATTTTTAATAATTTATTTTATATTACAATACTCGAATCACAAGATTGTCGTATTACGAAACATTAAATATAAATACTGCAGTTGATATTTTGAACGTAAAAACAAGGTTTAACGTATCAATTTATTCTGGAATAATAATAAAAATTGACGTTCTAAGGGAAATATCAACGAAGAAAAATTACATATTGCTTTCGAAGACAACACAAACAAGAGAGAAATAATAATTCATCTTCGTGGTTCCATGTTATGTTGGAGAGATCAGTTATCAGGTCATGAGAAGACAAGAAATTCTTTCTCAGAACAATTTAGTTCAATCGACTACCTGCCAATTCACCACGTAAAAATGAGATATAGGCAGAAACAAAAGGAACGGTGAAGACAAAAAAACGAAAAGTATGATGACAAGAACCGAATAAATATATCTTATAGGTGAGTTATGTGACGCTCAATTGTGTATTATCATATATACTATTCATAGCTGTTCTGTTTAAATCATTGCTGTTAAATATGAAACAGAGTGAAATTTGCCTACAACTTGGAGATACTGGGGAAAGAAGTATCTGTCATATTATTCAGGTCAATAAAATAAACCTTATAAGTTAAAGTAAACGTTGATACTATCATGATGAATTACATTCAATCGCCGTTCGATAAATCTCACGGATTCAGCTAGATTATTACTAACAACATTGAGACATGAAGTACACGTCTTGCTGTCGGAATATTACGAAACGGATGAATGTATATTGTATCTCTCGATGGCTCAAAGAAATTTCATCTCCCATCTCTTAAAAAGAAAAGCTGACCCTACAAACCCTACACTTCAGATATCTTGTGACTTCCCATAGGATCCAAGAATATAAAAGACATTATGAAATTGAATATCTTCAAATCCGCGGTTAAAAACTACCTCCTGCACCAGTGCTTCTACAGTGTAAAATAATTTATTGATTTTAATAAAAGTTAAATTCGTCTTGTACTTTATCGCGCCATTGCTGTAGCACTTTTTAAATAACTTATAACAATTTCAAAAACTATTTTCTTGCATGATTGTGTTGTCTTATGGCTCATATTAATTTAGTTTTATGTGTACTCAACTTTGGCACGGTTGTGTACATAAATTCTGTAGCCCCATCCTGGCCCGGGTTTTTCTCCGTTTTTCCTTCGGGTAGAGGCGGATTTCTTATACAGGTTCTCTAGGCTTTGTCTAGGGGTGTGTTTATTGTAACAATAAATCGTGAATTTAGTGTTTTTTTCAACTCTTATGATTTTTAAACACGATACTCAGAATAATCTATAGTTCGGTAATAACTTTTACATGTAAATTTACAAACATATTTGCGTTAAATTACAAACATATTGACATTATATATGTATTATAACTCGCAGCTAACTTTTTATCTTATCTAGGAACTTTTGCTGAAATTTTTGAATCCGCCTCTGCCTTAGGGCCCTTGATCGGAATTGATGGGATGGTCCCTTGCTTGCTTCCGGAGAGTAAATTAGTTTATTGTCCTCCACGTGGTCATACGCAGTTTGTACTGTTTTTTGACAATAAATTTATTATTGATCTCCCACGACGAGTTTTTCAAATCTGGAAACACAAAAGACGCTAAAACCTACATGATGTTTAAACATGAGATATATTACCTTAAAAGGTACCTCACTGATACTTAATGATTTTATATATCTTGAAAATTTTCATGTCACGGTCAACCAAATTCCCCGTCTTCAAATTTTATTCTTTAAAAAAGTTCTTAAATACAATATATTTTTAAAATTAAAAATCCAATTACAATATCCAAAAAATTTCGAAATATGCTTCAGTTTTTTATTTCTGACATAATTACATCGCACACACTAAAGCTCATAATTTGTGGAAAATATTATAAATGTCAATTGTCTGCATTAAATAGTTTTGAAGAATACAGGCATTTAAAGAGTTCAAAACACTTCGAAAATAGCACAAATATCAAAATTTTGAATATTAATAACTAAAACCCGGACAGTTAGAAATATCTAAAATTTTACATATTTCATATAAAGCAAATGTACTACCAACATTCAAAAAATATCTTATTCTGAGACATGAATTTTGGTTAATTTCACGTGGAATGAGGCGGGAAAATATATTAAAGCATCTTTTTGTTCGTTTAGTAGGTTTAAAAGCATTTAACTTTTTTTTAAATCTTCAGTTCAGAAGCGAACAACTTAAAGTTTCTCATTTAATTCTTTTATCACAAATTAAAGAATGTCCTCATAAAAATTTCTCTCAAAACCATTCATAGTATAATTAATTTTTTGAAACAATAAATAGGAATAATATTGGTCCTGAAACAGAAGTTTTTGTGTTTGCTTCGCCCAGAAAGTGATCAATTAATATGTGCAACTCGCAGAGGTTATGTTTTCGCTCTGCATTAGAGCGCACTCGGAACAGAAAATGGAAAACGCAAAAAGTTACGTCGTCCTAAGCAGTAGCAATGAACTATAGTCCATAAAAGAATGAACGATTCCCGAACATGGGCCACCCAGAAGTAGGGAGAGGGCAAAGGTCATTGACTTCACTATGCCTCGTTTCCGCCCTCTCTACCTCTAACGACCTCTACTTCCGGATTTTCCCTGTAGACATGGAGGATCTACAGCCATACCCTTTTCATTCCCTCGACGGGCAGAAGTGAATTCTCAGCCGGATTGAAAAGTCACTAAGAATTCACCCGAACCACAGACGAAATTGTAAGTGGATATTCACCCTCTCTCTCTCACTCCATCAATAATTGTAACAAAAAACATAATATAAAAATTAACTTTACAACAATAAAGCATTTGCAAATCGTCACCACGTGGGGGTTATGAAACTAAGCTACTCTCCGGAAGCAAGCAAGGGACCATTCCATCAATTCCAAACAAGGGTCCAAAGGCAGTGATGGATTTGAGATTTACAAAAGAAATCATTCGAGAAATACGTACAGTTATCAATTTATTATTCCAAAATGATCATAGGTATTATATGTAGTCAAACTCCGAAATTTATTAAAAAAACAGAAGTATCAATGACATTCGTGCCCACGTGAAAATCCACTTCTACCCGAAGGAAAACCGGAGAAAAACCCGGGCAAGAATGAAGAAAATTTCTTCAATTTTGACTTAATTTTTCAGCAAATTTAGTGAATATCTTTTAAACATTAAGTATAAACGTTTGAATGAATTCTTTACAATCATTAGTTTTATAAGTTTTCAGCGTTTAGGTAAACGAATTCGAAACAAATATGGGCAGTAAAGGGAACATTGTTCCCTTTCACTTTAGGAGACCCCTTCCTCATTTTGGAAGTAATAAATGAAATACTAAATGTACTCGAATTTTCTGGCCACTGTGTTCCATTAAGTTTTTCCCCCTAAGTTTTCAATTAATTTGTATGATTCCATGAAATACCAAGAAAGGAAGGGAAATGTGATAATGAAATATTCATTCAAAACTAATACGTATATCAATTATATTTATAATATAAGCAATGGAGAAATAACATCTCCATTAATGTGGTTCTTTGAGGAAATATTTGAATTCAGAAATGTTATCTTGTAATAACATTTCAATTTCTTTGTATGTTCGTTTTATGGGTAATAGTACCCAATAATGACAATCGAATGTGTATCAAAAAAGTTATTTATGAAGAAAGTAAATATGAATTGCTAACGCTTTACTCGTTAACCTGTGCCCTCAGCCTGCACGTTCTTGGCAAGCGCAGGGAGGACGATAACCGTGAGCAAAAAATAAAACATCTCTTCAGATCGCTTGGTGATTTCAAACAAATTTAAAAACTAATGTAGATTTTCGACTTCACATTGAAAAAATTCATCGCTTTAAAATGATTCGGAAAGTTGTCTCTTTTTTTTTGTTTCTTTCGAAAATGAACTATTTTCACATAATGTACTTCATTGAAATATTAAGAAGTCTATAGTATATTCCTTAAATAAGCGGTATGGTGTGTCTTAAAAGCTAAAATCGATAGCAGAATATGATCGGATCCATTAAAAACAAATTTTCGACTTTCTATCTCAACTACAAACACTACTACCTGAAATAACCAGAAAAAGGTTTGTCTAACCTTTCGACTTGGTTTCATGCAAATCGTGTCATTGTAAACACTGACAAAACAGTGTCTATGTCATTTCACAATAGTAATATAAAATCTTTACCCCAGGTTTCTCTTACTTTAATCGGAACACAATTAAAAACTGTTAGGTCTCCATATTCAAGACAACCTCAAATGAAATTGTCACGTTGACAATCTTAATTCCAAATANCCAATTAAGCAAATTGTGTTACGCATTCCGAATCTTAGTTAACGCAGTTAGTCCACGTATTTCCCGTTGCGTATATTTTGCAAACGTTTACTCCCATTTACGTTACGGCATTACCTTCTGGGGCAATTCCGGGCAGAGTATTCAAACTTTCAGAATTCAAAAGAGGATAGTTCGGATAATTTGTAAATCTCACCCCCGAAACTCTTGTAAACCTTTATTCAAGGAATTAAATATCTTAATACTTCCCCGCATTTATATTTATGAAACAGTCTTGTTTGTTAAGACCGAATTACTGAAGTGCCACCCTTGCTTTATGCGAAACAGTCTCGTTCACGAACACAATTCTCGCATTAGTAATAATATTCATCGCCCTAGAGTGTCAACCACTCTGTCAAAAAGGACCTTATCATTCGGGAATCGTTCTATATAATTCCCTGCCCAAGAATATAAAAGATATTATGAAATTGAATCTCTTCATATCCGCAGTTAAAAACTACCTCCTGCACCAGTGCTTCTACACTGTAAAAGAATTTATTGATTTAACAAAAGTCAAATGCGTCTTGTACTTTATCACGCCATTGCTCTAGTACTTTTTAAATAACTTATAACAATTTCAAAAACTATTTTCTTGCATGATTTTGTTGTCGTATGGCTCGTATTAATTGAGTTTTACGTGTACTCAACTTTGGCACGGTTGTGTACATTAATTCTATAGCCCCATCCTGGCCCCTGTTTTTCTCCGGTTTTCCTAAGGGTAGAGGCGGATTTCTTATCCAAGTTCTCTAGGCTTTGTCTAGGGGCGTGTTTATTTTAACAATAAATCGTGAATAGTGTTATTTCAATTCTTATGATTTTTAAACACTATACTCATAATCTATAGTTCGATATTAATTTTGTACATGTAAATTTTTTGTGTTAAGTTACAAACATATTGACATTCTATTAGTATTATAACTCGCAGCTAACTTTTTATCTTATCTAGGAATTTTTGCTGAAATTGTTGAATCTACCTCTGCCTTAGGGTCCTTGATCGGAATTGATGGGATGGTCCATTGCTTGCTTCCGGAGAGTAAATTAGTTTATTGTCCTCCACTTGGTCATACGCAGTTTTTAGTGTTCTGTTTGACAATAAATTTAGGACCAAATCTACCTTACGGTCCAACGCCGTAGAAAAATAACCTTATTCTTCGTATATCCTTCCGCGAGTGCTGCTACCTCCACCATCGCCTCCATCTTCACACATACAACATATTTTCTTAAAACTAAATCGCCGGGTCTAACAAACCTAACATCATTGTTCATGGCTAACCTAACATCATTGTTCATTATAATTGTTCATGGCTCGCTGTCGCGAGCCATATTATAATTAACATACCCCTAACATACTTACATAAACGGTGGCGGAGAGAAAAAAATAGTGCGGAACAATATTTCTTTATAACTACCGTAAATATGAAGAGCGAAGAATAAGGCTTATATTTTCGGAACCGTAATAATATTTGTAGTATTATGACATTTATCATTTTTTCGAACCCTCTTTGGACCATATGCTATACTTGCCCTAATTTTATTATTATTATTATTAAATACAGTTTTCCTGAATGAATGAAAATGTGCAGTTGACCAAAGGTTATCTACTTTCAAAAGATACGCAGAAGGAATTATTAAGATATCCATCCTATTCCAACTGTTTTATGAGCAATTCGAAGGGAAGATACTGGCATGTTTAGATGTTTATGGCTTGTATAAATGATAATTTAAGATTCACCATAAAAGAGTTTATAAGCATTAGTTAGTTATCGTGACCAGTTAAAATAGACATAATTCCACGTTCTCTATGTTCAAGTAAATACAGGGCTCAAGGACAAAACGATTCTATTTGTGAAAATATCCGTATAATCCCTTGAGAGACTTGTTAACAGTGTTTATTGTCGCTGAGAACTGTAACTGTAAAAGTAATCTCTGTTTACACTTTCATTTTCCACCTCTACGAAAAGAAATGTAAGATTGATGAAACACTTGAGAATATACTACACAAAAAAATTAACGGGTTCTGAAAATAAATTACAATCCTTTTCTCAGAAAATTAAGAACATCAAATTAAAATTGCATTCTTAAATTAAAACACCTCTCCTCCCGAATTCCTTTACCCAAGTCCAATGGTTAGGTGGAAGAGCATGCCTCAAGGCCTGAACCTCCTTTTGCCAAAATTATAAAATAAATAAATAAATGTATGTTTATGAAACAGATTTTTAGAGAGGAGGAAGGAAAAAATAGAAATTCAACGTGCAAGCGACATGTAGTCCTCGAGTTACGATGTGTTATCCAAGTATCGTGCTTTTCATCCTATTATTTCTGTTAATGAGCATACCTCTTTGTATGCTATCAGGGTCATAAAATAGTACCGTCGTATTTCCTGATATTACCGTAAAAGAATGCTATATTTCTTTCTAAAATTATTTTAGAATTTATTTGAGCTCAAATTTGCAGGGTAATATTTTTGGTGATCCATTTCCAGGACAGCCCCCAAGGCAGACTGCAATCTATGCCCCCGCCTAAGTGCACAGCATATTTAATACTATTGTTATCGATTTTTTTCGGTTCATTTTTAAAATGGCAGAACCCTTCACGAACTGATTTTCTCTAAATATTCATAAGTGTTTAAGAGAAACAAAGGGAAATCAGAGTGAACTCAAATACATTCCATCAGGATTAACCACATATTATATAAACGTTGGTCAATGAATAAATACTCGGAATAATAAACATGAACAATGCAATAAAATTAAAAAGTAGTCGTCAAACAAGTTTCTTTTCAATATAATCCACTACGAAGCACGGGAAAAAACACGCCGAATTATGAGTTAAGGTAACAAAATTAATAGCTGGATCTAAACTCCAAACCCGCAATTAACCAATTGAAGATTCTGTGAAGAATGTAGTTAAGTTTATAACTTCCCACCTAGATTTCCTTCTCTCCTACTCTCGGCTCAATAAACGTCAAATGGGGCCACAAAATCAAAATTAAAATGTTTGTGGCGTTAAAGAAATAAATAATGGTATTTATTTACATTAACATGTTTTTATCTCAAAAACTTAGAACTGGATACTGGTTTCATGCAGTCATGATACAGTGGGTCAACTGATACGACAGCAAAATCTTCACATGTGACCAGAAGTAACATTTATCTGCTTTTTAAATAGACTCGTAGCCCCTCCATGGCTCAGGTAGTAGCGATCTAGCTTATCACCAAATCATCCCGGGTTCAATTCCCCGGAGGGATGCAGGAAAAAATTGTAGTTTTTCACTTTAATGCCCCAGTTCATAAGTCAATAACAATTACTAACAACTCCTACTAAGGGGCCAAGTTGGACCCAGTTGTTGGTAAACCCAGCTAGAGGGCCTACCTACTAATAATAGCTTACCACCCAACTCCTACCTCCTATCGCTCCATGTAAATAAACTTCAATAGCATGCTACATTTCCCGTTTACAAATACTACAATGAAAAAAAAAGACTCAAAAATCATAATAAAACATTCCAACTACACAATACTCATCGGTTATTGGTGTAGTTGGAATCTCTCATAGTTTTAGAGACCCTTTCGTTGAAATGTAGATACACCCTGCAGTGCACTTCGGTAACAGAGTTCTTTCTGTTATGAATCCATTGCACTTCGTGGTCTCAATACCTAACGATTATTGAGTGCAAACATGGCAAATTCATTATTAACCTTCGATTCCTTTTTAATTTAATTTTAAGAGAAACAAGGGAAATCAGAGCAAACTCAAATACATTCCATCAGGATTAAACATTTTTTTAACATCTGACAATTAGGTAACAGCCTACTTTGATTGGAATTGAAGATAGTACCTTGCTACATTCCACAGAATATACTACATTATTTTCCTTCAGGTTGCTAAGAGTGAATTGTAATTTTTTGTAATAAACATGTGTTTATTTACAACTCTAACGGAAATGGTTTTACGTGGCAACTCTATAAAATAAAATAACTCGTGTTCCGCAGAAAAAGCAACGACTGTTCCGGGAAGAAGACGCGTAGAGAAGGAAAGCGTGAATCCTGCGAGGGTGTAAAGAAAGATGACTATAACATCGGGACGCGTTATTTTACAAGCAGCTGAGATTTAAAGGTCCCCCGCCGAGAGCAGGAAGTCGTGTCACCCTCATGTCACTCCTGGCTTTGCCTTCGGTTTTCCTCCGCTGTAGCCCTAATCCACCATCACCAACGCTGACTTCCCTAAAGAATCCACTGTATTTTCTCACATCCAGTTGCTTTAAAAATCTCGAATAAGATCTTTCAGTAAACAGTATGGTATAGATTTATAAACAAGCGAGATGCATGAGAAACTCCACAGCACAGCACATAGTTTAATTACGCGATTCGCAAATGCAAGAAAAAGAGCAAACATTCGATGAAAGACCAAGAGAAAGACTGTAGTACCAAGTACAAGACCATGTCTGCAAGATTTCGAGAAAAAGCAAAGGTGGTTGCAAAAATTACATGGATTATCTTTAGTATCATTTTAACAGCACTAATTACCTATGATGCTTACTTACTACATACTGCACATGATAATTATTTTTAATAAACAATATATAAAAACATCATAAAAATATAAATAAATTCTTTCATTCTACCTAAAATTCATGTACTATTTTTTCACGAAAAATAAATGTGGATGCAAAAATAAATTTAAATGGGATTTTAAATACAATTCTTCATAACAATTCTTTAATCTCACACAATCGTACAAGATGATCAGAAAACCAGCAAGAGACACAAGACCAAGACTAAGAATACGATAATACTGGTCTTGGTCTTGTATTGCGAATCACTTCATCGCACACGTGAAAAATTAGAAAAAATGAATTCTTGCGAAAGAAATGTGATTTTGCAACATTATCTTTTCCGAACATACGATTTTCCTTAAAAAAATCTTAATTGCTGCGACATCTGAATCAACGGATACGTAAGTCATTACGTGAAGCATTTGATTACATGACAAATATCGATAAAAATATTCGCTTACAAGATTCGTACGTTTTATGAGACAATACTTTTTCGTTTTCTCTTCTTGAAATATGTTCAAGTGATGTAGGTCAAAGAAAAAGAGAATGAGAGAGAGAGAGTCTTTTCATATATGGCACGTTTCGGTACGTTAAATCGATAGCCTATAAAAGAAAAAAATCCGTGACACGTGTACTCATATTAAGTATGTCAACCAGAATATCATGAACGAAGAAGTCGATAAATCATTTTGATAAAAATTTCAAAAGAGAGCGGAATTTGTTTGACAACAAGGCAAATATAATTCACACTTTTTACTTTCACCACGAAATAAATTATATAGAAAGGCAATCGTAATGACTTAAAACCAACAAATGTAAAACAACTTCAACTTCTGCGAGCAGTAGCGTATCTATGGTGGTGGATCTATATAAGGGGGTTATAGGCCCCCCATTGAACGTGAACTCTTAACAGATAAAATTGAAGTTGATTACTGGTATACCTTCTAAAAGTGTTACCAGATTAATAATTGTTATTAATAATACTATATTGATAAAATGAATAGTACCATATCAATAAATTAAATAAATAATTGTTATTAATAATACCAGATTGTTATTTGTTAATTATTTATTTGATGAGTTTTATTTAAAGGTAATATTTATAAAATTTGTGTTGTAAAACCATAATTTTTAAACAAAAATGCTTTCCAGTTAGATGCGTCCCACCCCCTTTGATTACGGTCTAGATCCACCACTGCCTCCTGATATCAATTTTTTACGCTTATTTTCTCCTCGTGTAATATGTTCCTAAGAAAGAAACGTGCTATTTTCATTCTAACTTAATTTTACCGCGTTTGTATTTAAGACTACCATTAACCCATTATGTCCTACAGGTACATTAATGTATCACTGCGCATTAACGAACATTCACTGACATGACAATTGATAATGGTGACATTTCAATAGAACTTGTGATTTCTTTTCACTCAGAAACAATATTTGTACATTGTTGAATGTATCTCCAAGTAGTCTACGCCCACAATTCTACATTGTATCGACCGAACATAAAAATATTCGTGCAGAAAACTTTGTCGTGTAAAAAATAGTATCGTGTCAGTGAATATTCATTAATGCGCAGTGGTACATTAATGTACGGGTTGGACTTAATGGATTATGATCGAAGGTTAGAGATCAAACCCTCTGTCCGTCACAGTTGACATATAAAATACTGCAGGTTCTACTAATCTGCTGATGTGAAAGTCATCAGCTGAACGTAATATGCCCACATGTCTACAGCGAGGGTGGGATTGCCTCCCAGACTTCCACGTGGTTATTAAGCTCCTCCCTCATTACTTTTCTTTCGCGGCGAGTACTCTAGTCGCTTACCCTCTCAGCCCCTCATCACTAACTCAGCGACCGCCGCGCACCGTTTCCCTACCGCTACGAAAGCAAAGAAAGCAGAGTAAATAAAAACGGAGAGAAACGGAACGTAGTGTGCACGCAATATTCCCATTTATGAGATCAAGCTTCGAGAGGCGAGTCATAGAGAAAGACGCTTTTGGGGGAGAGGAAACACGCAATACTAAGATAAAGATGCAAAAGAAACCCACAAAAGGGATTCGATGCAGCCAAAGAGAAAGGAAATAGTACGTCGAACGCGGGTTTATACGTTTGGATCGCAATGACAGTGTCCCAAGTGAAGTGAACAACACAAAAAGAACGCGTAGAAAAGAACGAATAGCGCTTAGGAGCTATTTCAAGAAAATGATATCCATTAATCAGTAAAAGAGACAATAGTTTTCAGTATTAAGGAGTGTGATGACTGATTGCAGAATTAAACATCTGCGAGACAACATCGTTAAAATAAGTAGCGCATGTGTACATTTATATTGTAATTCTCATCGTAAATATTGACATTAACATCTTACTACTTCGAACGAATAGAATACCCCATAAACCCCGCAAGTGAAGTTCAAAAATTTACTTCATCTCTCTTTATCAAAGTATAGAGTTGAATCAATTTTTGATTATTTTCATTTCCTTTATTTTTATAATACGACCTATTTACAGTGAAAAATGTTTCGGCACCCACTTTCACTATGTATTTCATCACTTCTAACATTTCAAGAATATAATAATATTTCAAAATGAAAACCGAAACATTGCTTATGAACCCTGAGTCGATTTTGGTTTCGGGTTACACAACATACTTGAAAAAAGAAAGTATCTGTCCCGATCTCTCAAAGTGGGATTCCCAAAATCAACGGGGTTCACGGAGGATTGAGTTCCGCAAATAGGAAGCCTCGGCACTACGACTCGTAGGTGGAGATGTGACCAGCATCACGCTACAACCAGTTTGACTCCACATAGCTCCGGAACTCCTTTGAAAACTGACCAAAGCAGACTTGAGTCAGTCTGTATGTTGAGGAGCGATGACGAATCCTACCCTACCGGAGCTCGAACCCCGGCCAACCAATCAGCATCTCAGTGCTCTATCCATTGAGCCACGCTTACACCAAACATACTTATGCGTATGTGTATAAATCAGAGTAGAGAACACTAGTTGTAGGATCTCTGTCAGATAATCTCTCAATTCTTTTCCATTACCTCTTCTCTTATCCTCTGCCTTTCTCCCCACATTTATTTCCCTTAATATCTTCCCTTCTTCCACTCCTCCTCGTCTGTTCTCTCCGCACTAGTTTTTTCTCTCATTGAAATAACCGAAACTCTGCAGTGGCTAAAACCATTTCCGCTTTCCAAAACTTACTTTCAAATACAGTAGAACTCCTCTTAACCGACCTCGGATCAATCGGTTCGCGAATTAATCGGCCTATCACATGGAACAGTTTTTCTCTCTCTTTCACCGAGTAATCTCTCTTGTTTGTAACAAGAGTAACATTCATTGTTTGGAGGACATTTCAAAAAATTCATTGTTTGGAAAATTTCTGTAAAGTAAAACGGTGGGACAGGTGAGAGAGAGGGGATTCGCCAGTTTGATTCCCCTCTTGGTTCAGAGTCCATTTTTCTATGAATCAGTATGTACATAAGTCTACTTCTCCATGAATGACGTTTTTTCGTCTTTGTTTATATAGAACAATACAATGAGTTGCACATGACATCTAATTTGCTGCTTTATCCGCGTTAACCTGATGAAATTATAGACACTCTTTGAATGAGAATCATTTTTTCACGAGAACATCGGATTAACCGACCAAACGGGTAACCGGTCAGGGTCTCGGTCCCGTCCAGAGCGGTTAGGAGGGGTTCTACTAGACATGCATAAATCAAAGTACAGTACTCTAGACCGAGGATCTCTGTCAGATAATTTCTCATTCCTTTTCCATCCCCTTATCCTTTTATCCTCTGCCTCCCTTATCCCCACATTTTCAATATTTCCCCTTCCTTCACTCTTCCTCTTCTGTTCCCTCCGAAATATCGCGGTGTGAACTCTAGAACTATTTTGACTTTTCAAAAACTTTCTTTTACATACACAAATCAGTTGTACTCTAACCCTACGATCTCCATCAAATAATCTCTCATTTCTTTCCTCTTATTCTCTGACTCTCTCCTCCCCCACAATTTTAATATCTCCCCTTCCTCTTCTGTTCTCTTCTTTGCACTCGAGCTGCTTTTTCTCTCATTGAAATAGCAGCAGCGGCAGAAGTCTGCTTCTCGTCACAAGAGACGTTCTTGCCAGAGAGCGCTCGCTGCTCGTCGTATCCTCACTCAACGGTCCTCGGTCGTCTCAAACATCCCTTTTTGCCGACGACGGCGCATGTGATGCCGACAGGAGCCGCGGCGGACGGCGGCGTCCTCCATCGTAAACCACAAAGGATAATCAGTTGGAGTGCCGAATTATGGTAATGGCCCCATAAAAATTAAGAGCACACCCCATTTGTAAAGGGGACGAAGTTTTCAACCCTTAATTGCGAGTGTTCTAAATAATGCGAGCTGCTTGTGGCCGGGATGGAATATGGATTAGGGGTGGTTTCGAATAAGTGGATGGGATGTAATGCATCACGGGTAAAGAAACTCTTTGAGAGAGAAGAGACATGGTGGAGACTCGGGGAGTGGCGTAGTTGGATTACAAGGAGAGTATTGTAAAACTACGATATCGGAAAAGAAAATATTCACCATTAAAACAATAATAAATTTATTGTCAAAGAGTAGTTAAAAACTGCCTATCACCACGTGGAGTACAAATTAATTTATTCTCTGTAAGCAAGTAAGGAACCATCCCATTAATTTCATTCAAGGACCCTAAGGCACCGGTGGATTTAACATTTCGGCACATCCCTAAGATATGAATAAAATAATTATCTATTTTATTATATCAACAGAAAACTAACAAAATTGTATTTAATGGAATATTTAAAAAATTGTTTCACAAATACGTATCATGAATTGTTTAAACTATTATAAAAACATTGTTTATAAATCGCAACTATTAAAAAATTCTAAATTCGAGGTAATTTATTACAATAGTGTTTGAGACCGCCAACCTAGACCAGAGCCCAAAGAAAAACCTGAGAAAAACCAGAGGAAAATCATCGCATTTTAATATGTATAATAAAAATAGTTCGTAGTCATTTTAAGTGATAAGAACATTCTTAAACTAATTATTTTTAATGTGTAATTAAATGCCTTAATCTACTGCAAGTACATATGTCATAATTTATTCATTCATTTATTTCAGTACACGTAATGATTTCTTATTTCACATAACTCACGTTAATGTTGTTAAGGAAACAAAATACGAGAAATTACGACAAATATGAATTTTCCATACTTACACTTAATGAGTGTAGCGAGGCAGGATTTTGGGAATAATCGAAATGCAGAATTGGCACAAACAAATTACACGCTTCAGTCATGTTCCTTTGCGGCCTTCCGCCAATAACATTGATGTCATTGCTGACAATTCGTCGTGTCAGCACTTTTATGACTGACACTGTATTTAGACGCGTAATATTGTAACGTCAAAAAATAATACAGATATTATTTTCTGAACATCACTATGAGAAAAAACGTATTGACGCATTCTTAAATTGCATTGGTTTTACTGACATTGGAAGGGATACTCTTCAGTGAAAAAGAAAAGTTTTTTATTTATACCATAATATATAGTATTGTTGCTAGGTAGTAAATCGAATTAATATGAATTCATTAAAATATAAGTTTTATAGTCCTTGAACAGCTTTCTCTTGGTATATACCAAATAGTATCAATGTATAGTACATGCAAATCGACGAGTAAAGATTTTGAGATAACTGAAGATAAATCCACGCTCATTGTATGAAATTGTTGCTAAGACTATTTTTTGGTTAATTATCTTGTTGATGCTTGTTATACTAACTATCTGGTAATAATAAATAATTGTTCATGCTAACAACGAAAGGTGGTAATATGTTCGGATGACTTAACAAAATCAACGAGAAAGAGTTTTAAAAAATATATCACAATGTATAACAAAGCAGACTAAACATATTCTATTTCTCTTCAAGTCTCATATTGGTATAAAACTTTTCTTTTTCGCGAACATTACCAAGTAACTTTTTAATTGTGTGGCGAAAAGTACATCGTCGAATCAATACAACATGTAACACAGATTGAGAAGATTCGGTACCTTAAATAACAATTGGTACTATTATCTCGAACATGGAACATAGTAAAATGGGTAATTTACTGTACATGTTCCGATTATATATAAGTCAAAAAATCGAAGAACACAACTAAATCAGAACAATTGCCATTATTCGTTTTGAACTTTCTCTAAAATTGTCGAAGTACTAACCTGTAAAGGTAAGTACGCCATATCCAAATACTATTCAGAAATACGCTGAAGATAACAATTACATACCTGTAACAAAAGGAGAACATCTCATTAGTGGATTGAATTCAGAATTGCAATCAATATTTGGTCAGATTTCATTGTTCCATTCTTATATTATACCCTTCAAGTCTTGAGGTAACCTTTTAACTAACATATTTACCGTATCAAAAGATCATGATGTGAATTTTATTAAACTATTTTCATTTTGAATGCTACATCATATGGTTTTAAAAAATGTACATGAAAAGAAGGGAAATCAATTTTGATATTTTTTCTCTAATAAATTCGATGGTGCAAATTTTCTACACACTTGTGACTGGAGATATATGTTCCAGATTATTGGAAAACTTTTTCTCCCCATGAGCATCAAGATTATTTACGAAATGTTGAATTTTTAATACTAGTAGCCGTAAAATCAAACATCTTATATTTTATCGCAGATTGCTCTAGTTTTTTTAACATATTTTGGGTTGAAACTTTTATGGTTATTTAATTACCTACAGATAAAATAGAAAATTATCTTCTGTTCAATTTCACTTTTGTTTGAACAGAAACACTTTTAAACTAGTTTTCATTGAAATTAAATTGAAATTGTTTTAAACTGTTTAACCATTGGTCTGAAATTGAGAAATTGGTATTTATTGAATTAAGTATTCAGACGAACTTTTCATTATAACGAATGTACTTAGCTGAAACTGCATCCGTCAATTTATCAATTACAGGATGAATCCTCGATTCTTAGCAATATTTCACAGACTAAATCGATAGAAAATTGAAATTCGAGTATTACTTTCAACAAAGAACATTTGTTTAATGCACTAGTTGTTTACACATCTGGTTGTAAAGCATTAGCCAAGATATATTTCTTATTTCAACAGTATGTGTACAACCTTCTTCCAAAAAGGAAGTCAGTTATTAGACAAGACAGGCACAATTTAGACAATACCGCTACACTTAGTCCAGAAGCAGTTTTTACAAGTAAGAAGAATAGTCATACAAAACTGCACAAATAAAAATATTGAAAGATAAAAAAAGCATAAAAAGCAAAATATATATTACATCGAGTGGATAACGAAGAATAAAAATCCATTCATCAATTATTTCTATAAAATATATCGCAATAACCAATTAACGCAGTTTCTTAAGCTGTTATTAAGCCCATGTGCAGCGTATCAACTTACATCGTATTGATTTACCGCTCTAGGCTCTCGCAATAAATCGTCAGTATTTAAAAGATCTACAACGCAACTACTTCGCTGCTTTTTCTCTTGTGGAGCGAATTCTCCGAAAGCGAGACCTGAGGAGAGAAGGGGAGAAACGGATGGAACGCACAGTACACAGTAAGAGTGAATTCCAAATTGGAAATCATATTTCACCCATAACAAAGGAGCAACGTCTTTTGGGCGCCAATAGATCGACCGCGACTGCGAAAGTAGGGATGGAGGAGAAAGAAGAGTAGAGAGAGAGAGAGAGAGAGGGTTGAGTGTAATATCCAATGAAAGAAGAGATGGAAGACGCAGTGAATCTTCCACAAGGAACGACGCTACTATCGTCTTTTTTTTTCTAATTTCTTCGCAAAATTAATTGGACGCACCAAAGGAACTCTTATTAATGCCTCTTCCGCCCTAAACTGAGGAAGCAACACTCCAAGAGCTTGTTTAGGCATTGCTAAGAAGTACAGGAGACAGCAGGGACGCGAGAAGTTAGTTGAGAAAGTGCTGCTTTTCTATAAAATACATTTCCCGCTTCTTCTCATATTACAATGTAACTATATTGTAAAATACGTCTGTCAAAGCTAACCTATCCCACAACAGGTCCAGTAGGTGTCCAAGGGGTTCGCAGAGAGCAGTGGTCCGCCTCAGCACCAGGAGGAGGAGATGTGTCCAGCATCTCGCCCCGGTACTCGTTCACAGGAGGCGAAGTAAGTGTGGGAGTCTGGATGTTGATATGTGACGAAAAATCCCCACCTCTGTGGGGATGGAACCCCCGTCATCCAGCCAGAAGCTCAGCGTTCTTTCCACTAAGTCAAATACGACGGTAGAATTTATACTATATAAAGTAAACAACCGAATTATAACAGATCCGATTCATTGACAATTATATACATTTCGACCCCTACTGTAAATCATCAGGCAAACAATAAAAATTATATGAACGAAGTTCGTAGTGAGACACCAAACCAAAGTGAGGGAACTGATGAAGCTGTCGGAAACGAGTAACTGCTCCATTTAAGAAAACATTGCGGGGTCATTTCAAATAATAGTAATTTTTGCACACATGTATCCCATTAAGTGCATTGAAAAAGGCACATCAGAGTAATACAAAATAAATACTGTTTTCACTAGTTTTTTTCATAATACATATTATGTATTGTTACTAATGCGTATTTGCAGTTGATATTTAAACCCCATTAAAATTCGATGTATCTGTATAATAACTGTTGAAAGGCGAAATGGGTGACAAAATATCGATTTGGTAAATTTTTAATGCATCTGGCGCGAAATACATTAAAGGCTTTCAAAAACATTGGTCAGTAGAATACGCTAAAAATATGTAACAATCTGCGCTTAATTTTAAAACTGTAAAATTTGAAGGAAAAAATGGTAAAACATGTGTCAATTTCGCACAATTTCATACCAATACAATAAAAATAAAACGAGGAATGCTCGAAAGTATTTTCAAGGGAAAACGAAATGGGAAACACAAAATGAATCTATAAGTAACCTAAGAAACAATCTGGCATTAAACCATTAGTGAATAAAATAAATTGTTTCAAACAATATATTTTATTGTATAATTAAATTATATTTTTTGCATATTATGTAAAAGTGATCTATTAAAAACCGCACCATGCAAAGAATTCTCCAGACTTGAAAGTTAAAATAAATATAATAATTTACCCCCCCCCCCTCGTTCTAGACGTACGGAGATGAGAAATGGAATATAAGGAACTTCAAAAATAGAAAAGAATTCCAACTTGCTCCGATTTTTCCTCCGGTTTTTCATTCGGGTGGAGGTGGATTTTATACAGACTCTAGGTTCTCGCCTAGGGAGAGCGACCTATTGTAATAATTAATCTTGAATTTAGATTTATTTTAGTTGCTCCGATTAATAAACAATATGCATCACGAATAATCTATAGTTTGATAGTATTCGTACTTGTGAAATAACTCCTTTGTGTTTTATTAACCACAACTTAATGGAGTGTGTTGTAATTTTAAATCCGCCTCTGCCTTATGGCTCTTGATCGGAATTGATGGGATGGTCTCTTGCTCGCTCCCGGAGAGTAAATTAGTTTATTGTTCTCCACGTGGTCATACGCAGTTTGTACTGCCTTTTTGACAATAAATTTATTTATTTATGAATATTTCTATTTCAGGTAGAGAGAAAAAATATTATTTGAGAATGTGCTTAATAAATAATTGAATGTTTCAAATTTCAAAGGTTTTAAAAATAACGGTCTACTTTTTTACGCCACGTAAGATATGATAAAACACACGTAAACACTATTACCGTCTTGTGCGTGAGGAAAAATGTGTCTCTCGGAATGCTACTTCCTCTGAGTTAGGAGAGGCGTGTCATGAAGAAAGGGGTAATTTATGAAGCACACTTCCTCTTGATTAAGAGCTCTACGCGAATAGGCAATGTTATCAGACACAACAGTCCTTCTCGGCTGTTTTCCTCGTCCGGGGACTTCGCCGCACATGATGCAGGTGATATTGGAGTAGAGGTGCTATGAGGTATAATACTGAAGAGGTCAACGACCAGCTACACAAAAAGTACGTGTCACTAGTCTCCAAGGATATTTGTGAATTGGATTGTTGATTTACACGAATGTGTGAAGGTATTTTTATGACTTACCATAGTGTTATGAAGGTGCATGAAGTTGAATTAGTCATCTAGGGTGTGTATGTATTGCAACCAAACCTCCAGAGTAAATGTAACTCATGCCACGTAACATCGATCCATCAACAAGATGAGAAAACTACCTTTTCTAATGACCGATAATAATTCAATTCCAATTTCTTCTCGAACACGCTTTTTCAGATTTCAAATAAACTCCATAAGTTCATTATTCCAAGTTACACTTGATATTTCGGCTTCAAAGGTCAAATGGAGAGTACGTACTACTACTAATCGACAATAGTTCTTTTACAGATCAAGGTCCCATCCAAATATTCTAAAAATTTCTTTTAAAATATTTCTTGTGAAAATTATATATTGAAAGAAAAAGGTTGAGTTCATTGAAAAGTATTGGTAACAAATTTAGTATCACCAAGTTAAAACATACTCTGAATTACTTTTCAACCAATTTCGTGTAATTTGTCAGAGTGTGAGCGAAAAATGTTCATGCAGCAGATATTTTGATTCCATGATTTTAATACGAAACTTAATCCAGCCTGCTTGATCTTATCATTGATTAAGGATTAATAGACTAAATATAAAAAACTGAAAATAATAAAAAAAAGTACATAATTTTTTGTAGTGCGAATGAAATCTCAAAGTCACTTTTCCGGATGAAGTGCATATCATGGAACATAATTAGTATCCTTAAATTGAACACGAGCATATACTGCCGTTAGGGCAACCATCGACATCACTATTTTTCTTCCCAATCATCCATCATCATATCCGATTGGGTGTCTTAGGCAAAAAATAATTTGAAAAATGGAAGAAGGATATAGAAAGAATTCTCACTACATACTTAACTTGCGCGATAACCTGGATTGTAATAATATCAAAACAAACCACCTGAGTTTTTGGAAGACAATTTCATTTCGGGTACAAATTAACAAATTCACTGCATGTCACAATTTAGAAAACAATTTTTAAAAACCAAATTAAAATGTCAATAAAACTCTACGTTTCGTTCCTATCACGAGACATAATTAGGTAAGCTAGTTCATTGCAAGCGAGTTACTAATTCAAATTAGTACATCTGGTTAAAGAAGAAAGCAAGAGATGTTACAGAAATCTGAGCATTAAACAACGTTAAAAGAGCATCAGAATGCACAAGTATTATTTTTAAAGATACCATGAACATTGAAGATTTAATGATATAATATTTAACAATGGTTATAATGCATTCAACAATAAATAACGAAAATAACATAATACAACAATCAATAATCAAAATAAACACCATAACAAAACAAATCTGAGCAAAAGCAGACTCTGAATTACATGATATAATATAGACGCATGAATTTATGAACAAGACAAAGTGAATTTTTCACATTTTATCCGAAATTAAATTATCTGCTAAAAACTCAGGTCGTTTTTATATTATTATTATTATTATTAAAGAATGCAGGTATCAAATAGTATCATTAAAACTGGGTTGGTATTTCACTGTCGAAATTACCACTGGTTGGTCAGCAATAGTTTCGATCCTATCCAGATCAGTTCACCCCAAGTTAGTGAATCCCGAAATTCGGAGCCTAAAAGGAAAATCCTGAGCACAGAGTGACTGCGTAGTCGTCGTATCATCACAAACGCCGTCTACTGACGTCAGCAAGTTCCAATTAACACGAAACGGAGACATTCAGAAGGAGCTGCTTTGGAGTGGAAACTAGGAGAAGTCAGCAGAGTTCGGTGTTGGCGGAAGCAAATGCGAATATCATGACAAGGTTCATAGGGTCAGCTTTCCTAAGATTTCTGATTTCGCAAAATAAAACTTACTTTTTCAAGTACGCGAAAGAAGAATTTTCTTCGCGTAAATGATGGCAAACTTCTCAACAAATTCCATCCAAGTCTTGTGGTTAGAATCTGTTATGTTTAGACTTGTATTGATCTGACATGGAAACGATCAACAGAAATATTTAACATCGTCTACCATCTAAAAAACATATTGTAATAAAAAAGCAATTGAACGAAGTACATTATCTATAAGATGTAACAAAACGAGTAAACACGAAAGGGAGTGAGAAAATATAGGGTTCAATGAGGATGGAGGAAAAATTTCAATGTGATAAACTGCAATGCTTTAAGAGACATTAGGTCAAGACACAATGAATAGGACGAGAAGAAACCAAAAATCTAACACAAAAATATATTAATAAATACTTAAAGGATGAGAAAAGTAAAAAATATATACTCCAAGTCATGTAACTTTGCCGAAAATTATGCAATATTGCTGCCTAATACGAATTGCCTACTTCTACTAATTCTTGTTATATATAAATACATATTAATAGTAATTGCAAAAGCGACTATTTGCTTTAAAGAAATACAAGTTAATAACACAACAAACAAAGACACTAACGCTCGATGCAGAAAGAACAGAATAGCGCCACAAACGAACGCGAATTAGTGTCCGAGGTCGGCAATGGATTTAAGTTTTCAGAAATTCGAATGACCTGCCAACATAACGCGAGGTACAAATATTATCACTCTTAAGGACTAGGGCGAAGTAAAGGCGTTGGCTACATTGAGAACGAGCTCTGTACCAACATCAAACCAGTTAGACTGACAATTAAAAAAAATTATCATCAAGAGACCTGTTACAAACTGCCTGTGACCACGTTGAGGCAATTGACTGCGACTAATATAAAATAAATTAATAAACACAGCGTTTCCATTTTTGTCTTAAGTTAAATTTGACAGAAACGTGTCTTCCAGAATAGTGTGTATGTGTCTTCTGTGCGTTTTCCATCGCACCTAAACCTATCCCTTGCGGTTCTCCACATTCCTTCAACCATCGCAGCCCGTGAGGAACGAGACCACCCCGCCTCGGGGATTGCGTCAGTCCGCCTTCGTCATCCAGAAAGAGCTTCGCGAACGGGTGGGGGAGGAGGCGAGTGTCGTAAAAATTCCGTTGCCGATGGACGCGAGAGTGGAGGTGCCATAAAGCCATTAGAGCACGCGGAGGCCGAATGAGGAACCGCTGCTCGAATCAACGCGTTGCGGCGACAAACGATAGTTGGCTCCGACGCTCAAGATCACGAGCTAACACTTTTACACAGTTTTCGGTGAACACAAGACGACACGAACTTCATTTTCCACAATCGCTGTTAAATTGCAACTTGCTACGAAGCAAAAACACAAAAAATGACGTTCAAATTAAAGGGGAGGAAAGTTATGGAATGTCCTCCCTTCTCACTTTATCCCCCCTCCCCATTCAATCATCTGGTGTCTACTGCCATCTAGGAAAAAATAATTCCACCACCCGAGATTGTCAATAATAGTCAAAATTAAGCATTAATTTCAACAAAAGATCAACAATGTTTCATGAAATATATGTACATCATTGTAATAAGACACTAGAAATTATAAGAAAAGTAAATTTAAAAAAAATTATAATAGGTCAATATATAATGTATAAATTATTACAGAATTAAACACAAAATTACAAAAACTATTCAAATTTCTCCTCTGAATATAAAGAAATTTTCATGATTGACAATTTTATAAATTACTGTATTGAAATATAAAAGAAGACAAATTTCAAATGTTTCCCCCTCCCCTCTACTTTTCATTAATTAAGACACTGGTTGTAAATAAAAATGTAGTGTTGCGTTATAAATAACATTATTCCAAGACAAATCTATAACTTATATGTAAGGGCAAGTGCAGATTCAGACAGGTCCTCTCATTTATAGGAATGCTGTAGGTTAAAATATTGAATACGATTCTCGAAGGGTCAGAGGTTTTACGTTTTATATTTTCAGTAGTTGGAGCTATGAGTTCTCTGTTAGGATAATTGTATCTTTTCTGGTGCACTATTATGCACTAAACTGTGCGAAATAGTTTATACTGAAACATTTGCAATTTTTTAGTCACTGAACTGTAAGTTGTTTCCCCATAATTGTAATAAGTTGGCAGATTGAATAATTCTAGTCTACTCGAAACGAAAAAATAAATGAATTACGCAAACTACGTCGGAAAGCGTAAGAAAAAGATACTTGTTCACAGGACGACAATCCATCTCAGTCACAATTTAAATGCATAGTTTCACGATTGACAATTTTTAGAATTCTTTACACAATTTCTGTGCTCTCAGCGTTTGTTACCTTTGCCTCTTCACTGACCACACAAACCACGGGTTTGTTGGAGGGACATGCAGTTGACGTTGCCTTAAAACTGTCATCATCAACCCTTTGTCATCTCTCCCCTCGTCATCAAACATTTGACAGCTCCCAATGTCATCGCAATTTGCTTTTAATTCCGTTTTGATGCTCTTTTTTCAAAGAATCTCTTGCCGTGCAGCGTCCAATACACAATCTACAACGGCTCGTTACAGTTCTGACAACTAGCTCCCGAACTTAAACTCTTCTTAGGATTATTCCAAAATGAACAAATGTTAATGAAACACCTACGTAATCATGAAACCCCCTACCCCATCCAGGCCTGGTTTTTCTCCGGTTTACCTTCGGGTAGAGGCAGATTTAATATAAAGACTCTCTAAGCAATATCGAATTTAGATTATTCAGAATGTATTGTTCATAAATTTTAACTATTAAAAGAACTCTATAGTTCGATAATAATACGAACTAGTGAACTATATTTTTGTGTTTTATTAAATACAAAATTGTTGGAGTTCTTTTGGTATTATAACACAACTAACATTTTATTCTTATCTTTTCAATCAACATCTGCCTTAGGACCCTTGATCGGAATTCATGGGACGGTCCAGAGAGTGATTTAGATTTCCCCCCCACCCGCCAACGTAGATATACGCAATTTGTAACTGCATTTTTGACAATAAATTTATTTAATTTGCAAAGATAAGTAAAATATTAATACTAATTTACATTCTGCTTCCATTCTGTCGCGTGGAGTAAAACGATATACATGGCAAACTTGTAAAGAAAGAGAAGAGATACAATGTTTTCAATTTTTCATTTTCAAAGCATTATGTTATTGGTAGTATTGTATTTGTATTTTACAATGTATATGTGTATAGGTCCAAACCATCAAGACTGCTTTTCAATCCAACCATGCATTGAATGAAGGGAATAGGAGTCGAATGTTGTCGGGGAACCTGAGGAACTGAAGTGATATGCTGGTGTGTATAGAAACGAAGCAAATGCTTTTACAGTGCTCAACGTAGTATAGTCATCGTTTGATTTCTACGTGCAAAAAGTAAGTAGCATATACTTCACGCTATCACTTGACAGTGAAGCAAATTCTATGGAAAAGCAGTGCATCTGATCTGAATCATATGCATAAAAAGTATGCTCTGGAAGTAATACTTAAAAATTCGTAGTTTAAATCTTACAATGCTACGATATTCAGAACAGATACTCCGCTTCTCCGTAGAATTTGCTTCACATACTATACTACGAAGTACACGCTACACCTACTTTTTGTGTATAGAAATCAAACTAAACTGTACTACAGTACAGTAAAAGCCTTCAGAACATCAGAACAATTATGAATAGTACACTTGGCATTATACAATGGAGCATTACGACACTCACGAACGAATATTATTTATTTCTTATTTTCTACGAATATCATTTATTTCTTATCAGACACTTTCATTTGTCAGGCCTCAAGTAGCCAAGTAACAAATAAATGAGGCAAGTAGCATGTTTTCTTGATGCAATTTTTAAATGTTGTTAACTAGGAAAGGAAATGGTAAAAGATGAAATAATAAGAAATCGCCCACATTTATCTTAATGCTCTATAGCACGATATTTCGTTTGTGTGATTTATTCCGTCAGATTATTCATTAAGTTTTTTATTTAATGTCTTATAGCGACGTTGAGGCTATGTTCTTCCACCTAACCGTGACTTGGGTAAAGGAATTTGGAAGGAAAGATGTTGGGTTGCTAGGGAACTTTTGGTACCGAATCGACATTTGTCTAGAGTAGTTGAGGGAAACCCCAGCTGAAAACCTCACCTACTTCGGCCGAGCAGGGTTTGAACCCACGCTCTCCCGCTCAATGATATCGTGGAGACCCTACCATTAAACCACCGCTGTGAAAGTGAACAACAATTCTGGGATATTTGCGTATTAATGTATAAGATTATTCGACGGAATCATTACATCCTTCCCAAAGTGTAACTCCCATGTCAGTATGGATGTTTCCATCCCACTGAACGTGTCACTACCACAACCACCGAAGGTGTCACAATACGATGAGCGAAGTCCTTTGTTGGAGAAGTCCTTACTCTCATCAGTATTTCCACAACCGTCACGGCCACCACAGGCAGTCGCCGTTTTCTGAAGCGTATTGTGTTCCTCGACTGTCAGTCGACAGCTGGACGTCCAGTGACGTAAATAGGCTCCCAAGGAGACTATTCACGGGAGATGGCACTCATGGAGTGGGGGTACACTCAAAGTCACTATACTTTGCCTAAAATTATTCAATATGGTTGCCATAAACAAATTGCCAACCTCTATGAAAAAATCCTTGAAACACTCGCGAAAATTTCAAAGAAACTTTGGTAGGAAACTTTCAGGAAAAGCGTGGTCACGAATAATTTAAGTAATATCCGAATAAATATTAGAAGTAGACACAAAAGCAACTATTGGCTGTAAAGAAATACAAGTTAATAACACAACAAACAAAGACAAGTTAATATTCGTTCCAAACGCTCGATGCAGAAAGAACAGAACAGCGCCATTAGAGCAAGTGAATTGATTTTTGTCAGAGGTTGGTTGTGAATTCAGTTTTGAATATTTTGCCAACCGAACGTGAAGTACCCGCATCATTACTCTTATGGACGACGGCTACACTGAGTAGCGAAGTAAAAGCGTTGGCTACACTGAGTACAGGTTCTATACCAACATCGCGCCAGTTCGACTGACAAATAAATAATTCACGGTCAAGAGAGCTGTTACAAATTGCGTATGACCACAATGAGGATAACAAAGTAATTTACAGCGACTAACACAAAACAAACTACTGAACACAGAGCATTTCCGTTCACGTTTCTTTCTTGAATTTCTCGTAACAAAATATGGTGACTTTTACTATATGCACGAAAAGCGTCGTCAGCTCACGCGGTATCATGAATCTTCAGCGCCATCTCACGTTGGTTTTTGTTACTACTTCTATGGCAGTTCCCGTTCCGAGTGATGTTTAGCTGATCGTAGTCACGTGATCAAGTAATAACAAACATATCAACAGGACAAATTAACATATCAACACAATATGTTTACAAAAAAGCAGAAACACAAACATGTTATAATATTGTATTGTATTAACCAGATGATTTTTCAGTGTCTGTGCGTAGATTCAAACTTCCGTGTGTATTTTTTATAAATATCGTTTCTGATATACAACGTTTGTAATAAATAACTTCTATGTCCAAAATTAATATATTTTCCTAATCCATAAAGTGATCACTATTAATGCAACGTGAAATAACCTCACTTTGCTCTACTTATTTTATTTTATTTTTTGTGTGCGTGTTCCTGTATCGTAGTTTTTTATCCTCTTTTTGTTTGCGCTACGTAGCTAGCATTACAATATTTACATTTGATTTTGTATACTACGTTGTTACTATTCAAAAAGTTTCGTTATCAAAACAATCCTTTTATTTTTAAATGTTGAAATCAATTTCATATTTTATCAGTCTTAAGTAATCTATGAAGTGAAGGAGTTATGAACTTATTATAAGGAAACCCTGCATAAATCATATTATATAGAGGATATTGCGTTAGTTGTTGCCTGTTTTGAATGTAATACAAACTCTTTAATATTTTTATTAATAAATTCTATTGGTTAGTAATTAGCGGAAAGTATGTTACGCACTATTATAATCCAGGACGGCGTAAAAGCACATCGAAACGTAGTGAGCTATTCACAAAAAATAAAAATATTATTCGTCCATAAAAGGTCGTTAATTTTTAATAATTTGTTTAATTAGATTACATAACGTACGTTAATAGTAGTAGAATTAATAATTATAATTTATTTGATTAATTAAATAATAATTATCAATAATTATTAATAAAATTAATAAAATAATAATTATTAATTAGTTAATAAA
The DNA here is from genome assembly GCA_002313205.1 of Laupala kohalensis. Taxonomy (NCBI): domain Eukaryota; kingdom Metazoa; phylum Arthropoda; class Insecta; order Orthoptera; family Trigonidiidae; genus Laupala; species Laupala kohalensis. The sequence goes on along the minus strand of NNCF01125993.1, from coordinate 394,106 downwards.
CACGAAAAATTTACCACGCGTTTACTTGATATCAACAGCATAAAGTACTCGTGCTATTGTATTTAAAAGCACATGACCCTTTCCTACCGAGACATATGAATTTGAAGTAGTTACTATAATCAGCATGTGATCGCGCTGAAGATTCATGATGCCGCGTGAGCTGACGACGCTTTTCGTACACATAGAAAAGTCTGCCCCACTCCATGAATGCCGTCTCCTGTGCTTAGTCTCCTCTAGAGCAAATGGAGAGCCTCACTCTTACTTAGCGATGTCCTACTGCATGGGACACAACATGTACAAGAGGATCTTACGCGGGTCTTCTTTAGGGACATTGAAATGTGATTCAAAACTAATGCATGTCTTTATATTCAAATAGTACATTATTTAAAGTTTTAATTATGTCAATAATTGCGTCGTATATCCGTTCTGATATTCACTACGTAATACAACAAAAAACAAGTTGGCCAACAATATCTCCCAAACAAAATATCTTTATAATTTAGAAAATTTACAAAGTTTTTCATTCTTAGAGGAATTAAATAAAATTTAATGCAAGATGAATAATATAATTGGTGTTTTGATGTCTTCTTACAGACTGTAGGGTAAATATTCTTCTATAATGTCGAAACACGTAACTTGTATCATAATTTGAAAACGAATTCTCGTGATTTATAATATAATGCCAACTGCGTGGTCTGCATGGAAATTAAATACAGTATAACGAGTACATATTTCGCGTTTACATGTATGATTTAACAACAGTAATAATGAGATTTATTGTTTATTGGAATAGTCATTTCAATTTTCTTCAGCTATAATAATTGATAGATGAAAAATTGAACTATAATTAAAAATATTTTATTACATAAAATTCTAAATGGTGTATGTTTTAGTAAGTTAACTTCTACTTCAGAAAGATTTTGTTCAATATAAACTAAAATATAGTTTTTAATACATTTTATTCTAAAATTTATATGCAGACAATTAGAAGCATAAAGGAAACCGAATGGAGGATATTTTATATTATTTGCAGCGTGACCTATCAGTAGTGGCGCGAAACTTGGAAGAAAATAGCTACCAATTTCAAAAGTGATCATTTAACCAAGGGGATAGATCCAGACTTTTTATCAAAGGGTTCATTTTGAAATACGTTTACCCTAAAATATGTTTAATTTATTCAATTGTTTCGTTCACATTGTTAATTAACAAATAGTAAATTAAAATTATTTTAAATAGAGAATGCGCTTTCATGGCAACCCAAATCTGGGAGGGGGAGACTTTTTCGTTCCTATTCGTATCCTTCAACTCCGAGAAAATAACTAATACAATAAATATCTTTGTTATACACACTAAATGAAGAGTTGTTTTTCATTGCTGTGACACAGAAATTAGTTGTCAACATTCTCACATTTTCATTTGTTTTAAAGAACGAACGAATTTAATGTTGTTGTTTTTTTATTTCAACGCTTGATAAATATTCATGATTGTCATTTTTATATCAGATCCTTAACACATCACATTTTTCTATATACTTCTCGTAAGTTGATGCGACCTCGACAGAGGGAAGATAACAGCAATCTCCTTGAATAGGTATTGGTACAGGTCACCATATAAATCCGAAAAGCAAAGTTGAATTTTCTTCTCATAATATTACGATATATATTCGAGCGGGATGTCGGCTTCTTGTCTTCCTCCTACTAGTCACGAAATATCTCGAAATTTCTACGACAAATTGGCTTTACTACCGTCAAAAAGATTAATTTTATATCAGTTTTACACTATTTAGAAAGTTTGTGGCAAACATGACCATATCTTTGTTGCACCACATGAGATTGAAGAAAATCTAACAAAATATAGCAATGAAAAAGAGAAACAGTTTTTACTCGTAATTAATAGACTATGCTCCAACGCGGTACTAAACCCTTTATACAGTAGAGCACCCTTCACCGTGATCAAAATTTCAATAATGAAATACGGCAGCAAAATGGTGGCCAATGCCATAGTGCAAGAGCTCGCTCCCAGTCCCTGCAATATTTAAGGCGGCATTATGTCACTTAGTGGGAGCAACACGCAATACATCAGGGACTCGGCACATTGGCCGATCCGGTGGGGGGGCACAGAGGGCACGCGCTCTCACCCAAAAATGATGTAGAAATCGAAGAAAAAACTTTTTAACTTCAAATAAAATTCAATATGCCCATTGGAAGCAATAAGATGAGCTAATACAATCTGTGTAAAATAATGACTTAATAGGACAAACATGACTGACTTTGCTTTTATAGATTTCTACTCTAACACGGGAACAGGGTTGCGATATTTCACTGTTTGTAGTACACTCTCACTCCTGCGAGATTCCGAGCCACGTATCAAATAGAAAATTACCTCGATAACAATACAATAGGAAGATACAGATTTTCAATAGAAAGATGTGGATGAGGTGATGGTGGTAATGGAAGATACTGTATCCTTCAGTTGTTATCACATCTGGGTCATTCTCCAATTGTCTCACAACTCCGTTCTGCAATCTTAATATTAAATCCAGTTTCTGTGTTCCGATGATTTATTATGGATGTTTGAACCAATTAATGTATCATTGCGAATATATAAATTAAATTAAAAAAGCGATGATGGAGGCGGAAGGTTAGGAAGAATGTGAGCAGTAAAGGCAAGAGAGCATGTGGAGGGGGGTTCGCAGCGATGTCCGTGGTGTTCAATGTTCGGAATTGCGATGTTTTTTGGCGTTATAGGAAGCATGGAATCAGTGATTGTGTACAGTGTCTGATCTACGATTTTACTTTGGAAGGGGCTTCGGTCTATGAGGGGTGTGGAGATATGAAAAATTCGNCAAAGTTAGAACGAATGCAAAAGAAACTGTTAGTCTGTTTATATATTTATTGTATTTTGGCCAGGTTCAAGCCATGAGGTCTGCTGTTCCACCTAACCGTTGTGCACTTGGGAGAGGGAATTGGGAAGGAGAGATGTTGGGTTGCTGGGTATCTCATGGAACCGAACCGACATTTATGTAAGGGTAACCCTCGAACAGGGTTGAAACCCACACTCTACTGTCCAGTGGTATCAAGGATTGCAAAAACGCTACCACAAGATCACAGTTTTTACTATCCAATGGGAATAACCAAACATTGTCTTTAGGAAATATAAGAAAACTTCATATTTCAGTTATTTGGAAACCCGGAAACTCCTGCACAACATACGCAAAATGGCGGAAAAATAATTATGCTTGTCATTGTGATCGCAGTGCTGTCCGAACTAATGGTGATGGTGTCAACGTCAAAGTAAGTACTGTGACAGTGAGGGCACGCGGAGTGGCAATGCGTAGGGAGGTGATGTCCACAGATTGTGGTGAGGAGGACAGCGAAGCAGAAGGTAACTAAAGGGTTGAGAGTAGCGGCAAGTGCGGAAGAAATAATGATGTGGGTAGCGAACGCCGTGTAATATTCAGGCGCCAATTATTCTCGTGCGAAAGGCGCCTAAGGGGAGCCTAACAGTCGACGCCAAGCAAAGCCCTCTGGGAGACACGGGACGTTACCCATTTCGCGGCACAAACGACGAAGCCACCTCTGGGCATTACTTTATGAGTCACTGCCTACATCACATGTTTCCAAAGCTATAAAATTCTCACTGAATATAGTTGTCACAAAGGAGGATTTGCAGAGCTAGCTGAAGATTTTGTCACACATTCTGAATATATTCTACGTCACTGGTGTTTTCTCAGTGACAATATTATTCTTGGAAGCGTATTACGAGCCGCAATAAGTAATCAAATAANGACAATATTATTCTTGGAAGCGTATTACGAGCCGCAATAAGTAATCTAATATTGATGTACCAATAGATAGTTTGTCCACTGTATAACTCGAATATCAAAGAAATGTACAACTGTTGCATATCACTCCATCCTATTTGTTTTTCTCACATCGATCTTCACACTTAGAAACGTACTCTCCAATTTAAATTACGTACGATACTATATACGTCCACAACTTAATTATGTACACGGATGGACAAACGTATCGCTTAGGTATAGACTCCGGCAGCTAGGACTGTTTTGAACACAGTATGTCGTTTGAAAAAATGTATATATCACTTATACACGAAATACTCATTGTATAAGAAGGAAAAACTAATTCGTGTAAATTTTAACCGAATTTTCCAAAGAAATCAAAGTAGTAGATTCAATCTGAAAGATGTGATGAGAACATTTGGAACAATATCTGTCGCAATTTAAGCTAAAATAAGAAGGAAATTAGTTTTATTTATTGATGTTTTATTGTATCTCAATTTCTTGTTATATTGTATTAGCCTCTTCTAATATCAATCACGTATCTACTGGTAATGATTTTAAAAAAACATGTAAATGATCTATTTCCGTGCGGGCACTAACATGTTTTCCATAGTTTGGACATTCCATTTATTTCACTCGCACTGGGACTTCCAGTGAAATCAGTTTCCAACGTATCATCGAGGGACAAAAATCGTTGCCCCATTATGCGGAATGATTAAAAAAGAATGAACAAATTTATAAATGAAATATATTTTAGTAGAAAGTAATAGAGCATCACAATAATTCTTATGCTGAAGTCTTCACCTCACTAGTTTCCAGTCTTACGAGTTTAGTACGCGACCACCCAAAACATAAATTGGGGAGGGTGGCGGGTGATCAAGGCAATATGAAATTTCCTCCAAGACACGAAGCGACGTGTCACGATTCACCGAGTTGATAACAGTAATTATTCTGTGTTTGAAGTTATCGATTCAAGCGGGTAATGGTGGATGAGAAACAAGATCCACTACATATCCCCCACAAGAAAAAAAAATCATATACAGTTAAATTGGGTAATCTCAGAGACCAAGAACAAAGAGTGAATTCTTGGGACACCTCTCGATGGTATCGTTTTTTTCTAGGATGTAGTTTCAAGTTACTCAAATGCATCTTGAATACTGAAACTAGAGTTTGAAAATATGTCCAAAACCAGAATAACAAAACAGTAGTCGTATTATAAATGTGAACGTATAATTAATTATTTGGTATTCCGAAGACATTTATTCGTCTTGGTAGTCTCCATTATCATTCATTAGTCTATTCCACCACCTCCCTTACACGTGGTAGATAATTTCTCTGGTATTTCGATAGATGTAAAAATACTTACTTGAAAAACTAATGATCACAAGAACATAGAATTGATTTCTGTTCAAGTAAAGGAAGTCCCTAATAACTCATAGAATCGATTAAAGAAGAACAGTCAAATTTATGTTACATAAAACCATTCCGACCGCATGACTGTCATGACAAATTGTAAGGGGTAGCAAATACCATCGAATCTACGTAATATAACAGTTTGGACTAATACACACGCTACGACTTTGGCATCTCCTAAATCTCCATTAAAAATACACACGCTCCTAAAAAACAACACAGAATGGAACAAATATTTCTTTTAATTTCATCTCAAGAAAGATTAAATTGAAGTTATTTGAACATGAACTCTCTAGCTGTGTTTTTAATTTCTTTCTATCCACTACCCAAGTCACTTTTTTTGTATTCATTTCAAAGGTCTCGAGTATGGAGTGAAGACAGAGGCAACTTCAACGGCGTGGAGGAGAAGTGGGGAAGTGGGGAAGGGTGAACAAGAAGAGAGGAACGTCTAGTCGATGGCAGAGGACAGAGGGATAACTTGCATAATTGATACGCTGTTGCGTCCTAGTTTCCCAAGCCAGAGTCGCACACTACGTCTGGAGGCGCTGTAAAAGTCTTAAAAAGAAAATCGAAACACGTAGAGGGGAGGATGGAGGGGAAGATATGGAGTGCGAAAGGGGAGACGGGGGTTTTTGTGCCGCAACGACCCTCCAAGGGTGGATTAGGGAGCGTCGCAAGTCACCCCCTCGGGTGATTAACTATTTGCGGAAATTAGGGCCCCGGATTATCATAGGCGCAACAATGGAAGGACAGCTCTTTGAAGGAAGCAAAACCCCTTTCTCATGGACTCGCCGCACTTCTGCATAGTTGCTCTTTCACTAAACAAGTGTTGTCTTTCTCAGTAATCTCTCGCTCTTCCTCCACTTTACGACCGACCTCTCCATCAGCTCTTTCATCTTGTTCCTACATGAGATAAAATTTAATAGTCAGCAAACTTATCTTTTCTCCAAAACATTAACTACCCGTTCAGCTCTAAATTCGTGTATTTTATCAAAAAAAATTAGCTTCTTAAAAACAAATTACTTCGAAATGCATGATAACTGGTACAAAGTTTTAGAGACTTGCGTGCCGAAACATCACTCGAAATATTTCGTTGTAAAATAGAAATGCTTGATAACATAAAACATTTCCCGTATCATGATTTTTTAAGTAACTGTAGTAATAAAACCCTAGTAAAAATGTTGGGAGAATGATGGAAAATAACCGCATACTGATAAACATGTCGGGAAAAAGGAAAAGAGTAAAAAAACTTTTAGCAAAAAATGAAGCCAAGTTTTAACATGGACTTAACTCCTGATGGTATTGATTTTTTCATTTATGTAAATGAAGGAAAAACTGGAGTCCCACAAGGATCTGAGAAATGCCCATAATATGACGAATAAAACGAGAAGGGATCAGAACGGAAATATATGCGTTCTCTCTTTCATTGTGACTTCGCTTGTGCCTTTTCTATCTTTACATCGTATCCGCTCATCTACAACTATGAAAACTTCCTCAAAGCCTTCCAGGAAACCTGCCCTCCAGCTGGAAAAAGGACGGCGTTTCTTAATGAACGTTTCAGCACGCCAGACCCACGGCCTCATAAAATCGTCAACGTCAAATGCATAGCAAGACGGCGATGCTTTACCAATTCAAGAGACATTGCCTTCTTCGATCAGAAGAAAATCGATCAGAGTGAGAAATTGGAAAAACACTCGAGGTAGTCTGGATCGTGTTAGATGCTCGTGAGTCGCAAGGCACATAGTTTATATTTGATGTAAATGTATCATTGATTCGGTGATGAAAAATATCCTAACATGTGAATGACTGTCACTCTAAAAATAAATCTCTTCTTTCGTTTTTCGTACAAACAAAAACATTAAGAAATTAAAACAAGGCAACATCGTTTTAAGTTAAACTTGAAATATGAAGGCATTTTAAATACAACTTTATACTATATTATAAATAAAAGATCACTAACTCTAACACACGTTCAACGTGTATAATGTTTTATAGTCGTTTACCTCTATTATTTAATTCATCTATCATATCCAACAACGTGCTACTATTCACATAAACAGACAACCAGAAAATCAAGGAAAATATAATATTGCCAAAAATGTTTCAACAGATAACACCAGCAAGAAAATAAAATAAGATACTGAAAGAGGTCATATATGATAAATACTTTACATATTTAGTTCGTCGTAGTAACAAATACAAAACAAAACAAAATTTTAATTCGAATAATTTGGGTCTGTCACCCAGCGGGAGAGGATCCAACGTAGCACGGACATATTATTATTGTCAGTCGAAAACCATCTGTCGTTTCCTAAAATAAGAAACAATGTGTATCACAAGCAAACTACGTCCACGTCTATACATAGTTTTATCTCGCTCACTCTCAGGACATTTTTCTATTTTTTAGCGCAAATAGATCAGAACTACATCTTAGCGGGACATGATCTTCATACTCATATTACCAGTCGTTTATCCCTTTACGACACGAAAAAATCACATCCAGGAACATTTTCTCGGACGAATGCGCAGCTGTCGCTGTTTTTTACGATGGTAAAAAATTAATTCATCGGAAACAATACGAACGAAAACAATTTATCCCTACTTTGACTCGAGTGTTTATTTTATGAGACTTTGATATACAAAATAAATAAATAAAATAAATTATCACTTTTTTGAACAATCGATACATCAATATTTTTATAGCGTTTTACTACAACAACGTTTCGACTCGTGATTTGAGTCGTCGTCAGGTGTAAACAAATTGTAACAAGAAAGAATAACGTAGCAACGGGACAAATGAAATCACGAGACGAAGCTTTGTGTTGCAGTAAAACGCTACGTGATCGTTTCCCTTTGTTACACAGTGCACGTTAATAGTAGAATTTGATATACACACTCGTTTACTAGCGTCGAAACCAAGGATGCAATTTAAATCTTATAGTGCTCGCAGCAAAAGAAAAGTTTTGAGGAAGGAGTCTAAAGAGCCCGTGAAAGTTGAGGAAGCAATGCGAGATTGTCGACTTTTCCTCTCACTGTAGACACGTGGGCATTTTAGGCGTATCAGCAGAATAGTGTGCGTTTACGTCTGTGTGCTGCCGCCTACATGAGCAGATAGAACCGACAAAAATTGATATCCCAACAGTGACGGAGAGATGGCTTGATCACTAGCCTTTGACTTCAAGGAGGCTGCTTGAAGTTAGCTTTTCCACCGGATATAGCAGCCTTTTTTCTGAGTGCCACGGTATGCCGTCTGGAATGGATGGAATAACGACGCTAGGCCACGCCCGCAGCAGACATCTCAAACCACACTTTCGCTCCTTGATTACAAATTATTACTTTTATTTCGTTACGAGGACTATACTCGTTCGACGCGCGTGTAAGCATGATCCCCCTCACTGGTCACCAGAGTGAACGTGATGCCTGGGATAGCTCGCCTCCCACACAGTATACTCGGTTAAAGCTTCAACATTCCACACGCGAAAGGGACTGTGAACGTAGGACATCCACAGGACTATGGTTTCATGGGTTACTCACAGTATCCATCAGTGTTAAAAAGTGGGATTCCCCAAATAAGGTTATCTCTCAATATTGATTACGTCAACTGCACAGTTGGAAAGAGTTAACAAACGAAGCTAGGATAACTATATTCCACTTCTTTTTTTTACATACACACAAGTAAAATACAATCGGTGATTTATATTATCTATTAGTCACTGCGTCATAATTCACGAGTATCAGTATTGGCAAGCGGTATTATCGGAATCAATATACGATCTTTCTTTGCATTAAATACATTTTTAAAGTATACCTTCTGTAAATCTACAAAATAGGACTGTTTTTCGTGGTTCCCAACGGTGCTCAATGAACGAAACAGTCACTTAAGTACACATAACAATAGCTGAGAATTAAAAAAAAAATGGTCATGATAGTACACATTTTTTTATTTAATACACTTCTTAATTTTCTTTGACCCTACCGTCATTAGTTACCTGCCATATTCTTTATTTCTCATATTTTCCTTCAATACTTACATTTTCAGTTTCTGTTTCAGTTCATTGGGAGTGAATACGAGGGTGTAGTATGCACGGTCGAAAGTACATTTAAGGCGCACGGGCCGTAAGTCGCGAGATATATTGTAAGTATGTTTGTGAAAATAAAACCCTTTTGAAATTGAAATTGAAGTGGACACGTTTTAATTGTTCATACAAATAACATTATAAAAAATATTCCTCGTAGAGTAAAAAATTATTTGACAGGAATATAGCACTACGGGATTCATTTGTAGATTATAACCTTCTTTTGGACGGATCGTTATCGTGTAGGACGGCGAAATGTTTAAACTCGCCAAATCAACGATGATATTTTACTCAAATAGGCAAAAAAACAGTTTTAACTTGCATCATTTGTTTAAGCAACTATCTTGGCCGTTTCAAAAAAATAAGACATCCTGGCCCTAATTTTACTCTGGTTTCCCTCCGAGTAATGGCGGATTCTACAAGCGGCAATGTCATTAATACTTCTACTACTAATCTCGAATCTTTACTGAACATAATCTACACGATTCATTTTGGAATGATAAATGATTACAGTACATATTAATTACAAAATTTCGTTTATAAGTATTAAATTCGCCACTGCTCTTGGGTCCTTGATTGGTTCGACGGGAAGGTCCCTTGCTTGTTTCCGGAGAATAATTTAATTTATTTTCCCCCCATGTGGTCATACGCTTTTTTGACAAAGCTTATTTATTTATTAATCCACCTACAGCCCTCCGCCACCATTATAAACCTCATTAATTTGTTCGGACATTTTAACAAAAATAGAAAACAAAATTAGAGAGAGCGCCGTTTGAGCTCGGATCTCCGGAGGTCGCATCGGCATTTTAAACACGCGCCTGCGGTTGTGCGGCAGTCCTCGAATGCGGTCAGCACTACGTTAATGCGTACATTTGAGGAACTACAGGCGCTATAATGATGCATCAACATGAGAGGAGTGGATTCCGCGGAAATTTGGAATATTCCATCTGCTGTTGCTCTCGATTTCCAATAGTGACTGCAGTTGTTGAAGAAAATATCTGCGTCCTTTCTTCTCTCATCCTGATCCTTCGCTTGCAACAAAGAAATATACGAGTATAATAAATAAATGTAATTAAAAAATAATGGTATTAGCTTAACATTTTCCTTAAAAATTCTAAAAACCCTACAATCACAATAACTTTAAAGATAATGTACTAGTGATGCTATCCACTCTCACAGATGTTCTTATTAAGCCTCAAATTAAAGACTGTATGATTTTCAGTTGTTTTTATTGTAATTTAGAAAGATAAATTTGTAAATGTAATTTATTGTTTAGCAATAATTTAAAATGCAAATTATCAAATTTATAGTAAGTTGTACTGTAAGCATAATTACCCCAATTGAGGGGGTTTCAAACAAACTTTGAAATACAAAAAAATCCTGCAATAACTTTACACTTCATCGTCTGAGTCTTGTATACATTGCAAATTTTAGAGAGAGTTATTTTCTTTTCGTGGTAGGAATACACTTTAAAACCATCCCAAAGATGAAAAAATTGGAGCTGTTCTTTCAACTGTGATTACAAAGTTACTAGAGCACATCTCATAATTATATTCGTAAGTGTGCATTACTGTCTCATTTAAACTGACATCTGACGGGAGTTGTTTAGAAGAGAAGACTACAATTAGCAATCCATATTTTAGTCCATTATGTGAAACTTAACAGTAAAAATGACAGGTTCATAACATTCATTGGCAGAACTATATACTTGAGTAAGATTTAATTTTATCTTCCGAATTTAAAATGGGAAATATTTTACAAGAGCCTAATATAATGCATACACCTTTTTCTTTACGCGATCTCCAGATACCATGGTGTTTAATGTACCATCTAAGGTTTCAACCAATTTTTTTGGGGGGGTGCAAGATCTTGTTGGGGATGCAATAGTCTTAATCATCATCTTGAGGATGCTGAATTGTCGTAATATCGCAATGTGTCTGTAGGTGAAAGAAAACATGACCATACCTGGACATCCGTACATAAATTAGTTTATTGTCCTCCACGTGGTCATACGCAGTTCGTACTGTTTTTTGACAATAAATTTATTATTATTATTAATCAAATTCAGTCTGCACAATAGTAAGTCTAATTTACGAAATGTATCAATAATAATAACAAGGTAAATAATAAATCAAAAATCCATTATATGAGCAAAAGATTTGTGAAATATGACTCAAAACATTTCGACAGATTTCGTTAAAAAACACAGAAAAAGTTTTTTTTTGTCTCTCAGTAACCACTAAAAATATAATAATTTTGAGCTCAATAAAGTAGAATGTTTACGAATTGTAGATCAAAGCCTCTGAAAAGGTGGATATATGGTTCAACCAAGTTACTTTTATAGCCCAAAAACATTTCGACGGAAATGCGACATTAATGTTATGCCACCGAGACTAGACTGTTACAGCACAAAAAATTTCCGTTGAAACTCTTTGAAATGTTAACCAAAAACCTACCAAATATAAAATCATAGAGTGATTGCAACAGTTTTAAACATGCCGTGTGCAACTATAAACGTTGCAAGTATTATGATCTATGACGTGCACAGAGTAGGGTGTGTACTCATAAGTTTCCAGAGGACATAGAGACTTGGAGTGTGCAAGTGATACATCAGGGATGACTGTTGGTAAAGCAGATCTCTATGATGTCCTGTTTGTGTGTCGCGAGAGCGATCGCATATCGGTATCACGTTTTGAAAAGGTTACTGGAAGTTACTAGGAGAATCAGAGGCAGAGTGAATGTTTGATGGACGAACATCCACTCATGTGTGTATCTTCCAGTTCATCAATCCTCCAATATCAGTCTCCTAATTCATCTCTACCACGGGCACTTTCTCAAATAGCAACTGACAGCTTTACTGCTTCCATGGTCTCGAAAGTTTACTTTTGAGTCATAGCAGATACATCCAAATTTTCTCTGACGTTCCATCAAGTCTCAGAATTATCCTTTCCAAGAGGACAAAATGTAGAAATACAAAACTCGACATTATTCTTTCTCTTCATTTTCCAATAAAGAACATTTCTGTAATGTCGACCAAAAATATTCTAGAATGGGAAACTTGCTACTACTCGTAGCCATCCCAAATATCTATACTCGTGTAATACGATAACCTCGAATAAGTTTGATTTTCCTTTAGACAGACTGTTGCCGTATTTTTAATAATTTACATTACTTGAAGAGCTTTTTAATTCATTTATAGTAATTATTTTCTCCTTTTAAAAGTTACAACGAACGTTTTTTTACCGTTTTTATTGCGCGTAAGTACATCAATTTTCATCTTGCAACGATGAACGAGAAAAAATTAATGTATTTTTTTTAATATTGAATGTTAAAATGGTAGAAGAAATTAATTTAATTTTTACAAATTAAAAATATCCTCACTAGCATTGTTTGTTTCACTCCATAAACAAATGACATCATTTAACTCTTTCTATCGAGTTTACTAACGAGGCATAATTAAAACCGATGAGTTGACAAAATCACACTTCTCATGAAGAATTTCAAAAGATTTTCCAGTCTTGTGATAATTGAAACTTAAAGTGCAAGATCGCATTCCTTACGGTTGTACAAGTGGTGGTAGAATTAAACCACAAAAATATTTGGAATCGACGTAAATAAACAGAGTAACACGTATTTACAGTGATTTCAACTTTAAAAAAAAACATACTTCACCGGCCATTTAAACGAAATAATAACAATTGTAAATGATGGTGTAAGATATTACGTCTGATAGAGAAAACACTTATTCTAAAAAAATGACCAACTTTTAAATCACGAAAGTAATGGAAGTGTACTTTAATTTGTAGTAAATTTTCTGTAGAGTTTTTTACATCTGTTTTACCTATACGTCACCGGAGATTTGAGGAAGCTATTTTACTTTTTCTGAGGTGAGAAGCATAAATCACGAAACAGTTGTGCTCGGCCGCCATGTTCGTACTTGCTCTTATGCACTTCAAACAAGCCAAGCGAGTTCTTGAATATTGTTTGCATTGTATTATGAACTGATAGAAACAAATAAAATCTTGCTGCTTCTTCTTCGTTATTACTGATAGTGTTGTGTTTTAGAACAATTAGAGTAATAATTAAGAAAACAATTATACATCTCAGTGATTTGGTGGAGTGATTGTCCCGCCCTAATTAATGACTTGATAGTAAGAAAGAGAAATATACAAAGGAAGAGATTCAAGAGACATTAACATGAAAGATAGACGAAGTAAAAAATCAGAAGGATCATATCCAATGAAGTGTGGCAGCAAGAATCTTAGTCCGATTCTGGATACCGGATATGCCAGCGATGTTTTTGCTTTTAAATTCCCGAGTCGCACGAAGAAACGAATGCTGACGATAAAGCAATTATTTAGTTCTTGACGAAATTATTTGCCAGTAAACTGTGGCGAACCAGTGGAGGATGCAGATAAATCATGGGAGGGGGCTTCAAGAATCTTCGAGGTAGGGCTGAAGCCTAGCAGTCAATATAATTTATTAACTTAATATCATAGTAGGTATGACAGAAAATATTTGATATTGTAAGTAGGTCTACTATTTTCTTTCAATATTTTTCTTCTTAAAAACTATATTATTCGTGATTGGAGGGAGATTTTTGTCGTCGTCCCCCCGAGCACCACCTCGCACCCTGTCTGGAATATGGTATTATTAATAACAATAACAATTATAACTAATGACAACTATTAACCAGGTAACACTTTTACAAAGTATGCCATTCATCAACTTCAATTTTATCTTATAAGAATTCAGGTCCCAATTTTAACTTATAAGAATTCAGCGCTATAGACCCCTTAGCCACCCCCCATCCCCATAGATCCGCCATTGCTGAGAAACAACTTGAATTTTTTTTTGTTCCATCCGCTTCTACACGAATCATAGTACACTTGAGTGCCCCTTCTTTCGACCTGGGTCCATTCTACGTCACACGCGCCGCGCCGCGCCGTCCTTTTCACCGTCGCGGGCGCGCGTCGCCATGACGCACACGAGGGTAAGTGTGGTTAAATGTGTGTTCGTTGGCTAATGGGTGGCACGTTGTGACGACTGCGCGAAGAAGAAAAGGTCCCCTGTGTCGGCACGCGTGCGTCAAGCGAGGCCTCCTCGGAATCCGCGAATAGGACGATCGACGGCCAACAGTCCCAAGAACTCTGTGGCAACCAGCGCCTCTGCCGCGACGCGTTGCAGACGCAACGATGAGCAGGCCTCTCGTTACATGCCCTTTACCAAAGACCGATGATCGGTTTTGGTACATTCACCTATCTAAATTTAACTCTGCAGTGGTCGTCCCTGCAAACTATAGTCATCCATGCGACGTAGTCATCTTTCTTTTCTTGAATGTTGCCAAGGCAACTCAGCGTGCGTTCAAATTAATTAACCTGAACATGTATTGCATTAACTTCAATGGTTGTCTAGTCGCTACCACGCGTGGTTTTCTTGGAATTCTGTAACAATGAGTGTTGGATGACACTTATCACCCACTAGAATTATACTG
>NNCF01125993.1:326154-378481 GCA_002313205.1 Laupala kohalensis | reverse complement strand
CACACGCGGGGAGAGTCATGTTGGCTCTCCCTAGTGCGTAACTGCATTTTCCCTACCTGTACAAGTTTTTAGGGCTCCAATGACCTCGATGTCGACGAGCCCTAAAGCCCCACAAAATAAAAAAAACAAAAAAAAAGTGTCCTTAGTTCTATGTGGATTCAGGACAGAGTCCGATCAGTGCTTCGGAAGCGAAAAAGGAACCAAACTAGGACGATGGACTTCTGCTATTAATGTAAATAAGGTAGAAAAATAACACGTAGTAACGGGGGGAAATACAGCAGAAAATTCTAGGATAGTTTTTTAAACTTTCTGTAAGCAAATTATAGTAATATTTTATGTAATAAAGATTTGTTGTGTGAGTTTATGGTATTGCTTCATTATTAAGCGTATGGCATCAAATTTTGGTATCTCTGTATAACGATGAAAATGCCCCAGTCCGTTGAATATCGTTAGAGAGGATTGTACATTCATATTGAGAAAACCGAACAGCACAGTCTTACAAAAATATCAAAACTTTTGAACATTGGTCTGTTTCACAGACTAAACCAATGTATCCTTGGGTATTTTGATACCTGATTTCCAACCCGGGGCCAGGATTTCTCCATAACCCTAATTTTTTTTAATCACAAAAAACCCTCTCTAATACAGAAAGAACGGTGATGGAGATATTCGGATTCAGTGCTTCAAACTATTTAAGGAAACATCGGTTAAGAAGTTGGAACACACCAATTTTTTTGGAGTTTTTTTTTCCTCCTGTACGTGCCGGATCCGGATTCGATTCAGTGCGTCGAGAATATATAAAATTGGTCTGTTTCAAAAGCTAAACCTATTTTTGAGTACTTCCGTAAATAATTAGAATGGTTGAGATATTCTCGAGTTTTCGCAATTTGCAAAGGAAAATTTTGTGATGATACTTTGACTCTTCTTATTAGAGTAATGTGGTGAATTTTCTCCCCACAGACGTTGACATGTATTTTCATCATTTTACATGTAAGGTGTAAAAGAGGCAAGATTGTTTCTGACTCAGCACATGTCAATTTCTTATTTTTTTTAATCATGAAGAAATTTTCAGGATATACAACTCTAAGAACAGTTTTTCCTCTATTTTCAACAGAGTTCTTGTTTTACCTGTCTTTAAACCCTGTTACACCTGTCTTTAAACCCTGACTTACAAGATATTTTTAATACAACAACTTTTGAATAATTTTATAATATGGAAGTCAAATAATTTCAAGTCTAAGTTCAAAGAAATATTACAGACATATGTAGTACGAGTGAGGAAATTTGAGAAGAAAGTTGTTCAACGGGAATATATCAATGAGAAAATTGATTCGCCAGCTTTAGTTTCTAACTTAATTCTGTTCGTTTACATCTACAGAACATTTGTTACTTCTGTAAGAATGTATTTGGTTCGTGCGTCTTATCTTACCAGGAATTCGAAAATAAAATACTTTCTCAAACACCATTTCATAATGTGGAGTCTCTAGCTGCCGCACAACCACTGTTGTCGAAGAACATTAAACGTCTTATTGAATGTGAGTGAATTTTATGTACTGCATTGAGTTCGAATTAAAGGGGGGGGCGCAAAATTCCCCACCACTTCTGCCATTTTTTCTCTCTTTTCTACATATTACGTTTACTCCCATCCAGGGAAAAATAATTTTACTTCTCTGGATTTTCATTATATTAAGGCACTCAAGAAAACTATAAATTAAACAAGTTTACAATATGTCAATATTGTCAGAATTAAATAAATAATTACAAAAAACTACGAGCTCCTTTTTAAATGTCTCCGCCGTCCCCCAGAATATTGTTGACATTTTTGACAATTTTATGGAGTACTGTATTGAAATATGGAAAGACAAGCTTCAAAAGTTCACCCCCCACCCATCGACATATTCTTTAATTCGAACGCTGATGTAGTGAGATAGGTGTAAAGAGCTAAAATGTCCTCCGAGGGCCGCTGCGTGACACATTGCGAAATGCATCGTGAACTCACGCACACCTCGTTCCCTGGCGCTCGCGTCGATGCACGTCACCTGCCACGCGGCAAAGCGGAGGCCACACCTCATCGCGACTGCTTTGGCAGACGGAGAGTAAAATTAACCCTAAACGCCGGTCTTACTCCGCCTCGAAATAAAAGCGCTCCTAAGTATAGAGAGCATCAATGCCAACGTTTGTTTCATTCTTGCTGATGTGCTGGTGGCGAGGGAGGGGATGGATAGCAGAAGGAGAATGACTAGGGCTTCCATGGTCGTGGGAAACTGTTGATGGGCAACAGCATGTTGTCGTCTCTCTCTATTGCTTCTTGTGCTGGGGTGTTCTACAATACACGTGTATTTAATTTCTCGTGCCGGTGTTTCCTTCGTCATAACTGTTTTCGTCTTCTATCCTTTCAGTCCTGTTTCACAAATCTCCAAGTTGAACCTCCTATACTATCGTCTGTCATTACATCTCGATACTCCCCAACTCAAATTTCTCTATCTCCTTCTCTTTGTTGTTTATTTCTTCTTCGCCAAAATTTCCGTTTATCGTTACCCAATATCCTTGAAGTGAATTATTATCTTGCTTTTCATCTTGAAAATGGAGTACCACATGGGTTGCTAATAAGTAAGACTATACACAATAGCAAAAAGTGGAAATTTGATGGCACTGGAAAGTCCGATGAAAAACGCAAGTATGCTGACGATCTAGCTTTGTTCTGTTCCGCTTCGTACAGAGCGATTATCAAAATGAAATAGAAAGATCGAGAAACATTATCTCAAGGCGCCAGAAATATGGGTTCCAAATCCTAAGTCGGTAATTTTATGGATTGAATTCGTTCAAGAGAAAATTTCTGAGATGTCTTTAGATATTAGAGATATGTGTTCATGGTATTCTTTTTCCAAATTAATGAAACGATGTACCACATCATGAAGGATAGTTTGGTAAAATATTTCAAAAGTAGTTGAACTCTGCTCCATTGATACCAATATTTTAATTATGGTATGTTGAATGAAAATGGGAGACGGGACCGAGATTCGAACTCGGACCTTGAGCTTAGCGCGCTCATACCCTTACCGTCCCGTCTCCCATTTTCATTCAACATACAATAATTAATCTGTTACATGGCGGTGAGGTTCACCGAAATTTAAGAGATTTCTGTGTTTTTGATACCAATATTTTGCTTAAAAAATATATACCTCGACACGGTTAATTAAATATTTGCGTGAACATCATATCCCTGCCCATTACGGACACCACCATCCCAATGCAACATGCTTATTATGACTGTTGTCACACAAACCTCGCATTAACTCTATGGATTACGATATACTTTTTTATTGAAATACGGAGAAATATTGCGAATATGAACATATAATTTTCCAAACGAGAGGGAGTATTTTCTAAATTACATGTATTTGTGACACACGCAAAATGTTATAGACAAGATCGATCTTGTACCTAAATTTCCTTCGTGCCTAAAAGTTACTATTCCGAACGGTGATTCTGAAGACACGATTCCGCCATGATCGATAGTACGTATTATTCATTCAACGCGCGACATGTTCCAAGTTCTCTGAAAAGTTATTTCTATCTACAAAAATTAATCGACTCTCGCGCGATCATGTGAGATAAATTGGCGTAGATAGTTCTAAAGAACTCGAACCGTACTCAAAAAACAATATAGAACATCCATGGGTATATTACATAAAAGTATCACCATGAAGTAAGTTTGTCTCGTATCCAAGAGCAAGTAGATTTGCGTACTTAAGAACTAAAGAACACCGAAATTTCCTCTTCAGTAGATACGTCCTACATTATTAGTACGAATTTTCACACATGTGAAGTATGTGCTACGGGAAACAAACTGAGGAAAAATTCATATTGTTTTCTTCCTCGGATCGGAACCTGTTAGCATACCAGATATTAAAAGAATTTGTATTCTGCAGGTTCCTTGCTATTATTGATATAACAACTGAAGAGTCAAAGCTTAAATATTGAACATCATTCCTTTATTGAATTGATTGTTCACTGTTGTTGGTTGCGCTCGTATCAGCATCGTTTCAATAGATTATCTTCATTTCAAGGATGACGGAAGTCAAGTCGCCAACTATTCACGACACGTGGAAATATTCACCAAAGAAGTCCCTATTAATTAATAATTCATTCTACTGATTTTTACTGTTGGACAAGGACAATTATTTTGATTGTAACACTTGATTATAAGTGTAAGATTGTCGTTCGACTCTTTCGTTGAATAAGAGTCGCATTGTCTTCAGCCATGTGATGCGGCTACCATTTCCGTTAGAATATTTCCTACAGTTTATGATGAATTATTCTTGAAAATGTCTCGAATATATGAAAATCTTCATGTCATTGCGTTCCTATTTCCATTTGCTGTTTTCGTAGATTATGTTAAGACCGTAATTTTGCCAAAAAAAACCTAAGCCCACGACCGTTTCTCCATATAATCCCATAGTAATTTAAAATCAAATAATAAAAAAACTTGCGCCTTCAGGGTATGAAAATTCTTATCGTCATTGGATAGGGAACGATTCATAGTATCATTTGAAACACTTTTAGGGTGTACTTCAGCCTAGCCGCTCTGACAGATATAATACCTTAAACGTTTTTTATGCATACAACTACACAATATTTTGCACACTGGTCGCGTGAATGCAAATGAGGTTGTGTTTCATAGTCGTTTTACTCAGCATCCGAAACATATGGAATAATGTCAATGTGAAGCCACACTAGCGAAGGTGCAGATGGTAGTGAGAGCAGCCAAGAGTAGACCCGATAAATATTTGTACACTTGAGTGCGGGTTTTCAATTATACACAGGAAACATGTCATGTTTCGGCGGAGGAGATGCTAAGATTTCCAGATTCCAAGTTGCCAAGATGGCGATGGAGCTTATTATGGAAAGGAAAAAAACTTTTGTCCCATTCTGATGTATTATCGTGAATAGGACCTAATTTACCATCAAGCTGAACAGGATATAACCTTCGACGACACGAGTTTTTTTAGAGAGCGTAAAAGATATTTTTGAGGGATAGAATAAGTAGAAAAATTTTCTATCAAAATTCATTATAAAACTGAAATGAATTAAGTTTATAACGGTCGAGTGAGGCGTGAGACCGCGACCATTATTTCGTGCCGGTGCACCACCTTTAGAAAAGGCTTAAATTTTACAATTATCAATTTTGTGTCGGTCATTCCTTTAAAATTACATTAGGGATTCGAACCAATTTATATTTAGTTATACAATCTTGACCCTTAATTTAAAGAACTATTCTCTTGAGAATTTGGTCGGGATCAAACAAACAATCTTATTAACTTGCTGACATTTCGGATATATTCCATTAATTCATATGTCTTGTTACATATTTTTAAACTTCCATCCACATACAAACTCCATCCATATACAAACTCCATCCATATACAAACTCCATCCATATACAAACTCCATCCATATACAAACTCCATCCATATACAAACTCCATCCATATACAAACTCCATCCATATACAAACTCCATCCATATACAAACTCCATCCATATACAAACTCCATCCATATACAAACTCCATCAATATACAAACTCCATCCATATACAAACTCCATCCCCATTAAAAAATATACAATAATTGTTTTTGATACATGTGAATGAAGTGAGTTNAAACTCCATCCATATACAAACTCCATCCATATACAAACTCCATCCATATACAAACTCCATCCATATACAAACTCCATCCATATACAAATTCCATCCATATACAAACTCCATCCATATACAAACTCCATCCATATACAAACTCCATCCCCATTAAAAAATATACAATTGTTTTTGATACATGTGAATGAAGTGAGTATATGTGCCTCTTTGGCAGGAATGTTGGAGTTTTAAATGTGTATGGAGATTTAAAAATATGTAACAAGTCCTAAGGATGTATAAAATATATCCGAAGCGTTGGCGACTTAATTAGTTTGCTTGATTCTCACTGAATCGTCATGATAGTATTCCTTTAAATTTATATCTACATCTTCGAATTTATACCACAACAAGTTCTCTCAGAATAATCCCATCCTAATCTCAATGTCTTCATTCCTAATAAGTCTCTCACCAAGAGCCAAAAGCAGCGAGCGTTTATCCAGCGCGCGCGCGACAGCGTGCACCACGCAAGAAGCGGCGGGCGCGCGTGAGAAAACAAACGCCGGTGGCGGGCCTACTTGACGCGTGCGCCGGGGACAGTTGCGCAACGACACGCGTCATATCACACACGAGCGGATGTGTGTGTGTCACATTCTTTCGGCTCGTCCAGGAATTTATTTCGCAGATGGTTTGTATGCTGTGTAATTTTGCCTCCAAGGACTTAATATTGTTCGGATATTATGTCAATCTTAGATCGACAATAACAGGAGTAATTATCCACCAGAAATAAAACTCCTCTTTAAAGCTATTTATTAATTTATTAATAATTAAATATGATAGTTTCTTTTGCATCGTGATAAAATATCGGTTAAAAATTATCATTTAAAAAATTAGATAAAAAATGAATTAAGAATGATGGGTAACGTAATAAACAACATACGACGCTGAAACGTATTTTTTAAATAATTTAATATCATGTTTAATATGGTTTGGTGAAAGAAAAACATGATCATGGCGGTCTAAGCCAAATTCAGTTAAATTATTATTCAATATCCTGAGTCACATTTAGTTACCAGGAATGGCAAATATGTCGATGAAAAAAAAGTTGATGTGGAAAGATATATTCATTTGTCGAGAAGAAAAAGAAAACTTCGATTACTTGCATTATTCATGGAAATAATGGGGAGTATTGAAGGAAACATTTTTATGTATACATCATAATAAGCCAAATAAAACATTAACTGTGAGGTAATAGAATGTGTTTCAAAATGAGAGAAGTGGTTTCATACGAAGTTTATTCTCTTGAACACTTTAGTGATGAATTTCCGTGGTTTTAGTTTAATAGGAACCATGAAATCTCTGATGTATTACAGATGTTTCAAGAAGTCGGGGTTACGCAATAACAGAGGAAATGGGAGGATTAATGTAGCTTACATACTAAGAGGAAAAGGGAGCACGTGGAGGAATGTAATACGAAATGACAAATAATCGTTAAACCAACGAAAGACGTGCGACGAGAACGAGCACAGAAGAATGTAATCTCAGATTCCCACAGCTCCGAAAACATACGTAGCGTAGGCGGAGAAACTGTAGAGAAAAGGATGTACGTGGAAATAGAAGCGAGGTGAATGTTGGGATCATACCTTTAAAAATAAATTCAAAACAATACCATTCTTTACTACTACAATTAACGTCCATTGTGTAATCAAATTAAATAAATAATTAAAGACTTACGACCTTTAACGAACGAACAGTAAATTAGTTTTTATTTTCCTCCACGTGGTCATACGCAGTTTGTACTGTTTTTTGACAATAAATTTATTATTTGGTGATTTAAAGATCACAACGTTTCGGCTTAATGTTGTAGTCATCGTCACCATCAACAAAGTCGAAACGTCGAGAGCTTTAAATCTTCAAATATGTACTGTTCGTTCGTTCAAGGTCGTAAGTCTCGTATTAATTATTTAATTTGAATACAATTCTGTACGAAACATTTATAATTTTTACTAAATTGTTTACTGATAATTGTACTTTAAGTTTAGTCGTGAAGGTGCTGACACAGCTTTTGCAATTTAAGTTATCTAACTCTTGAAGAAATGAAAATCAAAGGAAGCCTAGTTCGGGGCAGATATATTTTACGGTAACGCGTATTAGTTGTACATGATGTACATATCGATACACCAATCCCATAACTTTACCTCTCGAAAACTTATAGCGTTTTCAATTTACCGCTCTGAGTGTTTACCGGGATCGGACAAATATGGCATCGCTCCGCGCGGGTCCCCTACTCCACCGGGAGAGTGTAGCAAGTAAATGGAAAA
The DNA here is from genome assembly GCA_002313205.1 of Laupala kohalensis. Taxonomy (NCBI): domain Eukaryota; kingdom Metazoa; phylum Arthropoda; class Insecta; order Orthoptera; family Trigonidiidae; genus Laupala; species Laupala kohalensis. The sequence goes on along the minus strand of NNCF01125993.1, from coordinate 370,522 downwards.
TCTTTACTGCACAGCACGTAGGCTATACGAATCGGGCACGGCCTTCGTTAGCCGCAAATGTTGATGAAACTACAATAGTTTAATATAAAGAATTTCTAATATATCATCAAATAACCTTTTTGTATTGTCAAAATTCCTGGTAAGGGGTCGGTATCGCTTATCTGACGCGGCCAAGATTTACTTATACAGAAGGAAACAGAAAAACGAGAAAGTAATTAGGAGACTAAGAATATTAAATAAAGGGAAAGATAATTAATTAAAAGGAGAAGGAAGTGATGAAAGAAAAGGAATATTGTCTGTTCATCATAATATAATCTGAGCAACAAAAAGAAACCCATCATCTGAATAATTCCTTCTTTTGGAAGACTTGTTCGACCTACAACTCTTGCTCTTCATATCAGAAGCTCTCAGGCGAAGACATTTCTTGCAATAAATTCATAGCGTCGACCGTAGATGCCTTATCCGCAGACTAAACTAACCTCAATGACGCCCAGTGCAGTCCCTCCACTGAGAAAATTTTCAGCACAAGTCTGTTTACCCTCACCGAGTCTCAATAGACAAATTGAACAATCATATCCCCGCACTAGTGCAACTTCTCTGTCAAATTGAACAATATTTTTGCACTCAGGGTGCACCAGAGCAGCAAATGGAAAACGGCGTTAAGTTTCATAATGGCGGCTTAGGAGAATTGAGTCTCATAGTAACAACACTGTTTTTCTTAATTTCACTAGTACGTATCAACAGTCTAACCATCTTCCGCTTCGATTATCACAGTCATCAATTAACTTAAAAACACAGATACGCGAAGTATAGCTCGAATCACAACTGCCCAGAATCAATTTTGAGATAGAAAGATTGTAAGACTGGCAATGGCATATTTCACCGAAAAGAATTTTTTTCAACATTAATTACAGAAATCTCAATTTTTAAGACAAGTCTATGTTGTACTATAGAAGAATTTGGTAAATAACTAATACCTACTAATCACGAAAAAATTTGATCTACCGAAAATAATTAATACTGTTCTAGTAAAATTTATCAAAACTGAGAGTAATGCCCGTGTTAATGAGTTTGAGTTCAGAAATTTCCAAAAACATGAAATTTTTATATATTAATATAATTTAATTACTTTTGAAAGATAAATTTGACAAAGAAACCATGTCACAGAAATCTTTCCAATGGAACACAATTTGGTGGTATTCTTAAAATCTGTTTCATTCACGAAATTACCCTTTATCAACTCAATACATAGTATGGACTAATTGTTCAACTTTCAACGGAACACAGAGTGGTCAGCTAAATGGGAAGTAAATTTTATTGACAATTTTTAAAAGATAGTAGCGTGAAAACATATCTATGTCGTCTTTACAACATTTTATTGACATGTGGTATTTTGATATGATCGATAAAAACAATTCTACATGGCTAACAGCGTGTATCACACAATGATTGTCTTAAAATTATATCTCTAGCGAGAGTTTAAATAGTAAAAGTGTAATTGTAAACAGTGTAGTTGCTCGATTTGAGCATTCGTGTTTCGCTTTATCCGAATGTATTAATATTCGGTCCTTCAAGCGTCCAGTATTACATTAGATTTGTGTGCATAGCTCTATACATGTTTGTATTCGATAAAAGTCCCACGATTTCGTGATTACAAACATTCTGCGAGCCATGGTAGGAACTATCTTAGTGTTTGAGAAGAGCAAAACTTTCCACAATTCCTAAACACTCCCAATGTATAAATATTTTACACAAACATAACAATCACAAAAAGTATTTTCCGCTACATAAAAAATTTATAACACCGAATTATACAGTTTTTTTAAGAATTATTATGGTCTTGTATAATCTTTTAACTAGATCAAGAAGTAAATTCAAGTAGATTGGTGGGGATATACAAAAATTGAGAAAACTTACAAAATGCCAAATAAGTCAAAAATATCAGTTTTAAATTTTCCTTTATTCACACGGCCGTAATAATAGATATCAAATAAAATATACGTATATATTCGATAAGGTCATCATAAGGCACTTTATAGACATTCATGAACACTAAGAATGCATTAATTAATCCCTAAGTCAGCACAGCTTGTGAAAAGACTTACCAAGGAAATGTACTCGTAAGCCATCAGCAAGTAAGAAGCAACACTCACCTGTAAAAAGAAAAAAATGCTTTGTTATTCATCAAAGTATTTTACATCAAAAAAACAATACAAAAAGTGTTAAAACACAGAACAATGTAGTAAAGTGAAAAGTTGGGCAAATGTTCAGTTTTTTTTCAAATTACCCGAATTTTCCCAACACGTAATTATTAAAACTACCCACAAAGAACTGAAACTTTCATCCTACGCTTGCCGTGTCCAATGCTTTAAATGAGTAAGCGAGGAGAGATTTTCTCTTCATACTCTTCGAACGAAACTTAACTGAAGTATTCAGTACAAATATCACATTAAAAATATTAATGTAAGAATGAGCTCAACGTACAAATGAGACGGGGTTGGTATTTTATTTACATATTCAGAATTTGCAACCATTACCCATAGTTACTCTTTAGTACTTCGGTACATAAATAGCCCTAGCATTAAGGACCCTAGTCTGAGTGCAAAGCAAAATCAAAATGACCTGTCAAAACGTGTGCCGGAGAAAGGTTCTTATGATTCAGAAAATAATATTTTTGAGTCATTATCAACAATTATCATGCGAACACATTCATATCCCTATGTACTCCCATGTTTCTACTTCATACAGTCCCATACAGTGTTATCAGTCTTTTCCCCATTTCTGTTCCACTTTCATGTCAGTTAAAATTGCGCAGTGCTCATAGACATCCGTGAACCCCTTCCGTCAAGACAATAAGCTCCTCTGTGGATTGAGACAAACAGAAATGTTTGGGGAAATGTCAAATATCCATGTCTATATATTCACTCCTGGGTTAAATTTTTAAATACATCCTTTCACTTTTCTCGCTGTCATAGCTGTTAAAATAAAATATAGTAAAACTCCCATTAACGGACACTTTTACTTTCAATAGCGGACAAACTTTATAGTACTCACGGCGAAAGAATGTTAATGAGTTTGAAGACCTCGTGAAATTCGAGGAATCCATGTCAGCATTGCACTCTTCCATTGTTCCAGAGTTCACAATCGGATGCTGCTTACATCAGCCGATTTGTAGAACCGGCAGTAATTGATATGCCAACTATGACTGACAGCATCGCAAGGAGATTGCTGTTAGTTAGTTTTTCCATCGGGTTTACCAGCCTTTGTCTGGGTTCCACGGCATGTCGTGTGGAATGGGTGGAGCAAAGCTAGACCAACTTCCGCAGAAGACATGTGACAAGTCTCTCCATTGGGTATATCTCAAAATTATTTCAGTACGAGGACTAGAAAGTCCTGTGAGTGTCCGATATAGAGAGGGTTCTCAGTTCTTCTTATGAATTCCATTTGGTGAATACGCAGTCTGATTTTCAACCCTTCCCGAAGTGATAAAGCACTATAGTTCGCGCAGTCGCCGACGCAGGCGCTCGAAGAAGCCTGAAAAGAAGTCTGGAACGCGCCCGCTGTTCTGCCAAACGGAAGCCGACCCCGTCCGTTCGTCTCCCAGAGCGCCGCAAGCGTCGGAAACGCAGCCTTTGAGCGCTGCGACGCCGCCGCGTCTGTAATTACACTCGCCCCCGCTACACTGCTTCTCATTTCTTCCTTTCCCTTGTCTTCACCCATTGCCTTTCGACCTCCGTTGTCTTCGTCGATGAATACATCGCTGCCACCATCTACGTCGAGGCTTTTCCAACAATGCGTTGGTTGCCTCCACAGAAAAAAAACGAATTTTGTGGGACGTGATATTTTAATAATTGCAATGGGATATTGATAAGGGGCACATGTCTCCCAAGAATAGACAAAAACCAAAATAGAAGAAAATAATAAAACAAATTAGACATTAAAAAGTAGGCTACGCCTGCGTGCCGAGCTGAGACAATTATTTGATGTCGTGCGACATTATGAAAATGTCACAAACCGAGACCGAGACGAACAAAAGAATTTTGTTTCGTATAACTAGTTTCGTATATCCAGTTTTCTTTTGGGCCAGTACACGCACCGGTAAACTTTGGATTGATAGAGGTGTCGGAAGTAGGTTAAGTATAATTTTGTCCATAGATTGGGCACACATTACGGTTTTCTATGAGTTTTCAGTTTCAACTAATTTACTGCATTTTCCAGGTAGTTAAATATGATTTTTTTAAACTGAAACCTATGAATTCAGTATTCCATATTCTGTAAGTGCATAATGCGTGCCAGGTAACTTTTTCTCAGAAAAATCTCTGCGGATGATCAAAATGCAACAACAATATTTATTTCTTGTAAATTAGTGTCGCAAAATTAATGAACAAATTATATACGCTTTTGTAACGATGCGCCTTTTCCAGGGATAACTAGAAATGCAAACCAAACAGAGCGGACTTTGTTTATCAAGAGGTGGTTGGTCTATTTTGTTCGCTTCTGATACACTTGAGAATCCTTCCCAACTTTCCTTCGATTTATTGAAGTTGGTGACCATCCCACCGCGTTGAAAGTAAAAACAACTCCTGAGATACCAACGATAGCGAGATTACGAGGGATTTATAAAAAGTAGAGTGGAGATAAAAAATGACAATTTTCTACACTTCTTCACCTAGAGAATTCATAGCGAAAACCACAAACTGCTCGTTATTTTAGTCTCCATGTATAGCAGATACACGCGCCCATCCTTTTTTCTCAATTTCCGTTTAATCAAATGCTGAAAAGATATGAAAGGGAAAGCTCTTTCCTGCGAGGTATAATTGGGTTGTGAATTCTATTTCAGAGTCACAGTACCGCAGAACCGTACGTGTTCTTACTCGCACATCATTACGCAAACGTTGATCTAATTTTAACATGGTTCGATGAGCTAATCAAAATTATGGCTAAATCAAGGCAAAAATTTTGTCCGAAACATAGTGGGGTTAAATATAGGTATTACCTACAGAATGCGTTAAACTTTATATGTTCCTAAGATAATAATGGTAAACGTCAATTCTATTATATTTCACTACGTTTTATTCAGTTCATGGACAACAATGTCATAGGGAAAAACAATACCACTATTATCTAACGAAGATATGAAATTTAACGCCTTCTATAGGTAATACCTATATTTAACCCCACAATGTTTCGGACAAAATGTTTGCCTTGATCATGTGATGACGTAAATAAAGTAGGATACTAGCAACATTACATGACTGAAATTCAAAATTTTTAAAATAAGGAATAATAGAAGAAACAATAACTAAAAAGCAAAACAATTTACAAAATTAACATAACATATACGTCACTGCATGTCTACAAGTTTAATAGTTTATTAGTTACTGTAACGTCGGCGTCAAGACACGCCAGCAACTTGCGAAATATTAATAGCTCTTTGTATTTTCCAAGCAGGATGCTGTTAAGAATATGACAATAAGTGGCCGGTCCGCGCTAAGACGGACGTGCGACGATTTTCCGTGTAAAGGTATTGTTCGAATAAACACTTTTCATCTTAAGCAAAGTATGTACCAGTGTATTCGAAGAATGCAGTCGGCGACGTTGACCCACGGGGGTTCAGGTGTACCTAAATTAAAGACGAATTCCACGAAGAAATGAATGAAGAACGAAAAGGGTGTTTGCGAAGCGCCTAGGTGACGCGCATGACGATTCGTCCTCTACGGCGCGTCCTCTGCATTCCTAGAAGCAAAAAGGGTGACACGGTGGTGGCGAAGGCGTGGTTGTTCACTGATCACGTGACGTCTGGTACAGTATTTATTGGGAGGAGTGAAGCTTCTCGGTGATTCTTTACAAAGGAACGTAGAGATCCGTCAGCACGGACAAGTGACTGTACTAAGTTTTGGTCGTGGAGACCAGATTGTTTGTTAAGGCTGCTGCGGTAGACTTAATGAACTCATTACTAGGTGCGAGGGTCGTAACTAGTATCAGTTAGTTGTTGGGTGAAAACAACTTATCTTTTCGAAAGAACCGATAACCTGAGGGTTTATTAAAATTTAGTTGTCTTCAATTATATTTTACAAAGTATACACGATACTCTCTTACAGCATTATTTGTCTAATCAACGATTATTATATATATTGATGATTTTGGGAGTTTGTGTCTGTAAACAATTCAGATTTCATGTAATTTGAAATAAATCATTATTTATTATTATTACATATGAGTTTGGTTGCTCGGGAAACCGAGCTGGTGGCAGCGACAAAAACTACCATAGGGATTTTGGTATGTATGTGGATCCCGCTTCTACCAAAAGAATAATAACAACACATCAGGGTTTGAGGTGTGATATTACAGTTACGTACATGAATACTAATTCGTAATCATACAGTTAAAAAAATTACCATTGGTTCGTTCATGCCATTCAGAGTTCTTGTGTAGGTTTTTGAACTCTCACTTGTGAGCATGTAAGCATACTACATCTTCGAAAGTAGGTTATCCGGGACCCGATCGTATATACACCACTACTGCAGAAAGGCAACACGTCCATATTTTCTAAGTTTCAGTCGAGACAAAAAAATTGCAAAATAGGAATATTGATAAATGGAAAATTGAGAACTCGCGAGGTCTGTGCTATCTTACAAACAAATTTTCTTTTCGTAAACAATTTATCGTGGCACCAACCCATAGTCGTCCGAAAAATGAATTTGTACAAGTTGGAGTAAAAAATTAAAAAGTGTGAACTTTGCCTTTTGGCAATACGCGATACTCAAAACAGTGTTACTTTCGAGAGATAAGTAAAATATTTTCTATATGAATTGCAACACTTTACGACGCTTTCATTCAATCCTACTTGGTATAAATTGTATATGTACATTTATTGTCAAAACAGTTACAAACGGCGTATGACCACGCGGAGGACAAGAAACTAATTTACTCAGTAACCATCTGCATTGCCGCCCACGTGGTCATACGCAGTTTGCAACTGGTTTTTGAAAGTAAATACTCCTCGGAAGCTAGCAAGGGACCATCCTATCAATTCCGATCAAGACCCTAAGGAAGAAGCGGATTAAATATTGGTACGTGTTATAATATTAACATAATATCAACAAATTTGTATTTAATGAAACACAAACAAAGTTGTAATGAAATTTGAAGAAAAAGGGGTTGCACCGGAAATAGAAACAATGAAACACCACATTTAAATCATCATTAGCGGGTGTCAAATCGAAAAACAAATTCCCTGGACATTAAGTGAATCGCCGGTTCACTGCACTCAACCCCGAGATCGTCTTTCAACACCACTTCGATTGCGGTCAGGTCATTCCCTTCTCAGTAGCAGGTGATCGGACGTCGCATCGAGTGGGTGTACTCTCAGGCGCTTACAAGTCGGACGCAAGCGAGACGCGAGCCGGAGGCGACGGAGGCAACGACGGAGAACGACGCACTGTGGTCCACAAACGGTCAGGAGCGGTAAAAAATTATCATCCCGTTTTGTCCCGTGAAACTCATCACTGTACTTACTCTATAAAGAACGAGGATTAGTTACGTGGGGGGGGGGAAAAAACCTTGCGCTATATGACGTTTCGAATATTCGAATGTTTATTAGTTTTTTTTTCCCTGCACGTGGTCATACGCAGTTTGTACTGTTTTTTGACAATAAATTTATTTATTTATTTATAAAAAAAATTCTTTTTTTTTTCAACGAGTAACCGGTATCTATTTGTATACAAATATAAGCCTACTGAGTTAATATTCCAACACATTAAGAATTTTTACATTTCTAACGCTTTTTTTTTTATAGAAAGTCGAGAGCGGCCTAAAATAGATAATATAGTCCAAATTTCTTAAAATTTTGTACACCGGGAGAGGGGGGGGTGTATAAGTTTTATATATTTGGGGTCCAAGATTAGGACTAGTACTATTTGAAAAGTCAACCAAATTCAAGACAAGATTGCAAGATTGAGGTACCAATACGTCATATTTTCAATTTACACTGAAACTCATGTTAATCTTATTTTATTTTAATAAATATATTACTATTTCACTGAAGCTCATGTTTATTTTATTTTCATAAATATGCATTTTATTTCATGGTGTTAGCAATTCATGTATTTATCATAATATTAACACTTAAACATATTTACAAAAATGCATGTTTAAGAAAAAATGTAATATTTTTATGAAGGAACAGTTGGAAATGTAAAAACTCTAATCAACGTGTTACTATATTAACTCAGTAAGCTTATATTTGAAACAAGTCAGTTAAAATACAAATAGATACCGGTTACCCGTTGAAAAATAAAAATTTGTTTCTAAATATTCATATTTTCGAAACTTGATATTTTCACGTAGCACAACTTTGCGCAATGTTTTTTCCTACACGTTGTTGATCCACGATATTTGTACAATAAGAGATTCAGGGGGTGAAAGGAGATAACCATTTTTGATCGCTCTTGACCGTTTCTGACCCACAGTGCGGCGGAGGGAAACAAGGAAAGAGACGTGGGCGGAGACGACGCTGGTGGGGGGTGAGCTATTGATTTCTACGGAGTGTCTCTGAAACAGCAGATATTACGAGTCGAAGAGAGAGAGAAGGGGACGTTAGGGTTATAAACCAGGGTATTAACGGTAAAATACCCAGGAATTAGTGTACTCCAATAATTTGGTTTTCGAGTTCGAAATGGGACTGTGACCGCTATAAACGTATTTTGTTTTAGTACCTTAATGGAATATAGTCTTCAAGTCTACGATTGCGAACCTATAGAAATTAATACTATATTACAACAAACTTAATTCAAATTTAACCATTTATTCGTACCAGGTGTTTTTTTTCTTGTTTTTTTTCGAAAACGTATTTTGTAACAAGTGTTCAAGGTGTTGTAATAGAGAATTAAAAATTAAAAATGTTTCAATACGTGTGATAATTCTCTCTCTTTTGTACGTATATATTTTTTTAAATTTTATACGAATGTAAGCGGCAGGAACTGATAAAACCGAACTTTGAGTATGGTATATATTTAAATTGAAAGTAACAAATTCTTTAATATTAGTTTCTACATTAATTTTTGAAACGAGTACTTAGCACACGTTTACAGTTTGTGGATCGATTGAAGATACGAGGACAGAGGCGGTACTCCCAAGAGGCCTCGCCCCATCTCAGTGTAAGCAACAGCGAGAGAACTCGTAAGAGCAGAGAGCTTCCCCTTGTAGACTTCACGCGTCTGTCAAAGAGGTATTAGGATGAAGGAGAAATATAAGCCCCACAAAAGAAAAATATCTTTATTCTTTTATTTTAAGAAACATTTCGAGTAAAACGATCGTAGATAGATGTGTCGCTATAGTGAGCGATTGGGAATGTCATTGTCGAATTCTTTTAAAACCGAACGTCCGCAATTTTCCTTTAAAATGTAAAGTTTTCATTTAAATGGTCAACTAATTCGTTAATTTATTAATCAAAACAAATTTATAAGAACATGTAAAAAGGGAGTATTGAATATTTGAGAACTTTCGGCAAGATAAAATTGGACAGTGATCGAACCTGGGACTTAAACATCGATCCCAAGGGTGTTTACCCACTAACCCGTTCGCCTTCCACAGAGGCACACTTTTTCATACAGACCTAACACCGGAAAAAAATAGTTCTTAAATATTTGTTAAATTTACTTTTAGACGTTTAGAAACGAATGGGGTCAATTTCAATCATCGTAAATATTTTTGGTTGGAAAAATAAAGGGAGCGCAATAGCGAAACAAGAGGTTTTGTTAAGAAATTAAAAAGATATTCATCGCCACCATGTTCGTAAGATGCAGTTCAAGCATTATGAACTACGTTCAATGTACTCTTCGGTTAATACACAGGTAAAAGAGTATACATGATATGACCCTTGATTAGAACCCTCCTTTAAATAAAGAATGTAAATATCATTAATGTTCACTGGATTTGAAAAGTAATTCCAATTATTTTGATTTTGTTGTTGTTGGTGGTGGTAAATTTTGAGTCGCTAAATAAAACGTAATTCAGTATTAGTGTTTAACAAATATAAACATAAATACACGACTAATTGTATTCATGAATTTAAGAAACGTTGCAACCAAATTCACACGTACACTCCGAAGCCTCAGTGATTTTCTTGCGGTATATTTATTCATACAAACTCATGCATTCCAGAGACCCGACACGAAAAGGGGAAGAAAACATTCCTCATTCATTCGGGATGGACAACGAACTCCAAAGAAATCTTAAATTAGATTTGCCTACCACGGTACATTCTTCGTAGGTATAGCACCACTTTGAGATTCAGCAGACAACTATTTCGAGAAGTCATAGATATTGCGGGATAGGAACACGAAACATCTCCACATGGTACTTTCTATCAGTACAATGTGGACTACTTTCTATCAGACAGCAGATCGAAACGTTTGGTTTTGGTTTTTCAGTTTCACATCCAAGGAAACTAACAGTATCACGCTGCATTTATTAATTCAATCCATGATCATTTTTGTTTGACTGCGCTTTGATTTTTTGAAGAAGGCGAAAGGAAGATATTAAACCAAATGTTGAATCACTGCAAATTCTGGAATCCTCATTTAATACAACGAAGCAGATTATTGTTCTCAGGTGCTCGGGCTCTGAAGAAAGTGCGGAGCTATATCAATGGCACCGCCGTCTAAAGAACGAGTCATTGATCTTCCCACACCTCAACAAAAACTCTTCTGGGAGTAGTTCATAAATAAGAAGGTTCGAAATCACGAGAGTCAAAAATATTCAGCAAAATAAAGAACCAGGCACCTTTTCATCCAGATGAACGAAACGTTTTAGAACAACTGATCGATGGAAATTTTTGGCATTATGTTTGAAATGGTGAACCAACGATTTCAATCAATTGTGAATTCTTTCTTGGTTAAATGAGCTACGTCAATTTCTGTACGAAAATAAACCGGATGATATGAAAGAGCCCTTCGACGTAAAATTCCAAGAATACATCTGCTACAGGTGATGGTAATTTCCCGATTTCGAGATGGAATATTTGTGATCAATCGTCTCAAGGGAAATGAATTTATGAAAATCAAATAATCTCTTTCAAATCATTTACCGTTGACGCAACCACGCAAACAGTGAACACAGAGAAAACACTAAATATGTGCGAACACGACGATTAGATGTGAAATCTCAATATTATAGTTCAGATCCTTAAAGGTAGGCTAATGTCGCATCCAAAGAGGTAGGCTAATGTCGCATCCAAAGAGGTAGGCTAATGTCGCATCCAAAGAGGTAGGCTAATGTCGCATCCAAAGAGGTAGGCTAATGTCGCATCCAAAGAGGTAGGCTAATGTCGCATCCAAAGAGGTAGGCTAATGTCGCATCCAAAGAGGTAGGCTAATGTCGCATCCAAAGAGGTAGGCTAATGTCGCATCCAAAGAGGTAGGCTAATGTCGCATCCAAAGAGGTAGGCTAATGTCGCATCCAAAGAGGTAGGCTAATGTCGCATCCAAAGAGGTAGGCTAATGTCGCATCCAAAGAGGTAGGCTAATGTCGCATCCAAAGAGGTAGGCTAATGTCGCATCCAAAGAGGTAGGCTAATGTCGCATCCAAAGAGGTAGGCTAATGTCGCATCCAAAGAGGTAGGCTAATGTCGCATCCAAAGAGGTAGGCTAATGTCGCATCCAAAGAGGTAGGCTAATGTCGCATCCAAAGAGGTAGGCTAATGTCGCATCCAAAGAGGTAGGCTAATGTCGCATCCAAAGAGGTAGGCTAATGTCGCATCCAAAGAGGTAGGCTAATGTCGCATCCAAAGAGGTAGGCTAATGTCGCATCCAAAGAGGTAGGCTAATGTCGCATCCAAAGAGGTAGGCTAATGTCGCATCCAAAGAGGTAGGCTAATGTCGCATCCAAAGAGGTANGGAAATGTCGCATCCAAAAGTTGGGAAATGTCGCATCCAAAAGTTGGGAAATGTCGCATCCAAAAGTTGGGAAATGTCGCATCCAAAAGTTGGGAAATGTCGCATCCAAGATTGGCAATTTCGAAGGTTTGGATAGATTGTTTCCTTCCTTTTTACTGGAATATCACATCCAAACATGTTTTCTTGGTGCAATAATCCCGATGTCTTCATATCCCGTTGCATGCGTGAGTGCTCGGCTCAGCGCGTGGGCGCGTATACGTGTTAGGGTAGTTGGATGGCGGGGAGACGTTCCGCTATTTGTCGCGCCGCAGGGGAAATCCCGCAGTTAATCCCCGCCTTCGTTGCGTAGGACTGAAACTGAAACGGAGAAAGGAACGACGCAAGGGTGGTTGAGTGTGAATGTTACCGGGGGAGGCCAATGCTACGTATTTGAAGCAACACCTACTTACATAATTCCTTAGCTCACCTCTATTACAGACCTAGTTACTCCTACAATATTTTTTACTCCAACAGTATCTAACAGCAAAGTGTTGAGTCTCAACTAAATCGTCTACAAGAGTAGGGGTGTAGTTGAATTGGAAGAGGGGGGGATGGTAGTATAGTACTAGTGATTCAGTAAGTACACCTTCAAAGCTTTGGTGTTAATATATTTTTATCTAAATAATCCAATCAACCTTAATTAGAGATAATAAACCTACGAACATTATCTTTTGCATTTAAAACTATAGAAATACTTATAGTGAGAGGGTTTTCTATACTATACTAAGTAAGAGCTCCATCTTGAGGGCTCCCTCACTATAGAATTTGGCACTACTCCTTGATCAAGAGAAGGATAATAGGCAGTGGATCAGTGGATTACTAGTAATCTGATTTATCAAGTAATATCAAGTTATCACAAACCCTCCATCCATCGAAAAATGAGAAATATTGAGCCATCCAAATGTCCTTTTATCATTTACGTACTTGTATAATCGGATGAAAATTCGATACAGCGCAGAACCATGTTATCGAAAGTTTTTTCTGACACAGAATTTTTATCAGCAAAAATGAAAGGAAAATGAATTTCAGTCGATGCTGTGTAATACGTATTACGAACAAGGTTATCCTGTATTTATAACTCAAAAGTATTTATAACTTAAAAAATAATATTAATTTAAGGGATGGTAGCGTACTGTAATATATAGTATTGCCCAAAGAAAATAAATATACAAAATATTATCAGCAATATGAAACTTTATCCTATAAAAATATGTCTAATATGTATTTTTAAATTGCATGAATTATGAATTTAAGTTTATCAATATTGATATACTTTAAGCAAAATTCTGTTTATTATTTTTACATTTAAAGTGAACTCATCTCTCTGAGTTGACATTGAAATATCAAAATTCATTTCACTATCTCTCAACTGCAAAAGAGTTAAGACACATTTGACATCGCTCCTCTTAAGGACGATATCCAGGACCCCTTCACACATAGTAGCAAGGTCATAGCTCATTATTAATTTTTAATAAAACAAAATATGACACCTTTCTATACCTTACTTGTTTGGTTTTTCTACTTTTTTTAAATGGTACACAGTCACTGTGACCACCAAAAATAAAAGATAGTGAATGTTGAGATGTATTGTTGTTAATCAATTATTCGTTGTACATGTCTCAATTAATTATCCTAATATTAAGTCTAGTTGCAGCTGCAACGAACGGGATGTGAGGCAAACAGGTTTTTTTTTCAACATTCAGTTTATTGGACTTAAGATTTTTTACTTACATCATGTGAACTACGTATGTATGAAAGAACAGTGTTAATATGTATAAATGGTGTATGGTAATTATAATAATATACATGGCAATGGTGTAAAATAAATGTAACTATTTTTGTAATAATGGCCAAAATTAGAAGAACATTTAATGTCATAAAAATTATTTGTGTATTAGGAAGATAGGATGAAATTAAAGTCAGCAGATTTAGTCGTAACCTAACGTGGAAATAATAAGACAAATAACAGAAAAATGTTTAAGAGAACACAAAAAAATGCCTGATTAGAGAGACACTAATTTTTTTCTCATCAAAAATAGCTGAATAAAATTTTCCTTTCCTTTGTCTCGTTGCAAGGGAAAAGCAACAAAATGTGAACAAAAGCATTTGACAACGGGTACTAGTACGGCTCTGACAAAGAGTGACCGGCTAACTATCGCATTTCTAGTTTTGAAATGTCTTTAGTTTAAGTTATAGTACGATAAGAGAATAGCAACTATAAAAATTGCAATAAAAAAGTTTTTATTGAAGAACTCTACATGGTATAAAGGTCATTTAATCTAGTTAACTACGGTAACAAGCAAAACAAGTTCAAGTACAAACACACATGATCTCAATCACTTTAAATTTGCCACTTTTGATAATTGAAATTATGAAAATAGTCCTGAAATTGTTTAACTTATGTAAACTTTTATACAAATGATTATTTTTATTCTATGATCATGATAAATAAAGGCTTGTAACTCGATGTATGGTTTGTATGATGTATGGGTGTGGTTTAAGTAATGCGGAATAGCACTGAATACAGTTCTTCCCACATTATTTTGAGTGACCAGGGGAAAAAGGTACCAGACTGACATTTGTCTAAAATAAGTTCTTCCGGCAGTGTTTTGATTGGCCATAAAGAAAAGTACCAGACCAGATGACTAAATAAGCAAGGGGTAACAGTAAAAACCTCATCCATGTGGACTGAGCGCTAAATCGAATGTATGCTTCTCTGCTCTTAATTTACTAAGGAGCGAAGACGTTAACAATGATACAAGCATAATACAAGATTAATACAAGCTACCATCACACCACACTCGAAATTCTTATCCTTCATCCCAACCAACATTCCCTCCCCTGCTTGAATCTTCCCTGTTCCACCCCGACGCGTGTTCTGGTCCGCAAGGGATTGTGGGTAAGCCGCATCAGTAGAATGCATGGCACCGCACAAGCGTTTTGTTCTCCATTTCCTCGCAAACAAACAATTGCTGCGGTTGCTCATCTTGGGATTGCAGTGGGAGCTCTTCGCTGCTGCTGCCAACTCAGCAGAAAGGAGACCCTCAGGGTTCTGGAAGTAGCCAGCTCTCCGGTGGGAAGTAGCGGACACAGAGTCCTTAGGAAAAAGCCAGCAGTATCCACAGCTTTAGAGTACATAATTTCTCATAACGGTCATATTTATTACGTACTAATTCTCATAGTCACTTTGCCACCAGCTGTTACTCGATTTTCGACTCTTATTTGTGGAATGGAGATAAAGGAAGGGAGAGACGACACAATCAAGCGACACACAACTGCTATGAGAAAAAGCGCCTAATATTTTCCAGAAATATGAGAAATTTCGCAATGTTCTCTGGAGGTTCTCTTCTTATTAAGGACTCTAGCGGAGACTCTCGCTTATTGTTGTATTCACCGGTGTTGGAGAATAGTATTTTCTTGGAGTATATTATTCTCAACAGTTATGAACCGCACGATGAGAACCACACGAGATATTGTTCATTTGGACAAAGCAATTATTGTTCAAGCAGAGAAGAGCATTGTCTGTTGTACGTATGTTGAGAGGATTTTGAATGAATGGGGATAGAATTCTCGCTTGTGTTAACTACAAACGCAATAATAAAGCAGAATGCAGAAATGAGAGAAATGTAAGTTAGCTACTATCTGGTGGTGCAATGATTAAGTTACCGTAAAGAATCAACAACACCAGGAGAACTAAATAGAGGAACACCTCAAAAACTGTACACATGAGTTGATAGCATTAGTGATCATACTCAGAGAATTCGAGAATTGAGAGTTTCAGATTACTGAAACTAACAATGTTAGAAACTTAAACAAAGGAAACTATTTGTGGGTATCGTACATTCTTCGTTTAGAATCTTACAACCAAGACCAACGGATCACAAATCCTTGTCTCTAAATTAAATTTAACATACTGAGAACAAAATGTCCTTTATAACCTCTAGAAGTGGAAGTAACATCTCTTCGTTCCAATGAACAAATTTCTTCACATTTATAGAAACTTGAATTTAGCTCATTTCTACACTTATTGGTTTCAATGCAGTAATCTAATTGTAGAATAAATATCTTCATCTCTGAATCTGTATCTTAGGTACTCATTTATTATCTAAATCATTTTAATTTTCACGGACAGCAGAATATAGATATTTAATCGTTTTATGATATTATAATTATTAATATTAATTTGTGTGCAGACTCGATTTTTCAGGTAAGTTCGTGTAAAGGAATTCCTATTTATCGTCCCCGCAGCCAAAGAAGGATAATGAGATGTAACCAATGGAGCGAAAGCGCGGTGTTGTCATATGTCTTCTGCGGGAGGTGGCCTAGTGTAGCTCCACCCATTCCAGACTGCGCGCCGCAACACCCACACATAGGCTGCTATAACCAGTGGAAAAGCGTATCTCAGGAATATCGCGTGTCCTATCGGCTAAAGGTCAGATAAGCCCGCCTTCCCAGCTGGTATATCAAATTCCACCGGTGGCCTACTTCATTTATGGAAAATGTATTTATCAATGTTTTAAACAAACAAAATAGTCTCCATGTAAATGGTTGTAATTTTATAAATGCTTCAGTTTTTGTCTCATTTTAATCTGACAACTTTTACACAAATTAAAGTTTATAAAATTATTTGACTTTATTCTAATATACGATAATTTACGTTCAAAATTAGGTTCATTCCCACAAACGCTCATCTGCATGCTTTGAAAAATCTTTTTGTTCACGACATAGAAGCTGTAAACGTATTTAACATTAACATAGCGTGGTGCCAGTGTAATTTTCTGCAAAGCTAAAATGTTTTCCTAGCTAGTTTTGAAAAATGAAATGTACTTATTCATTAGTTACGAGTAAAAGTATATATGCTTATCAAATAAATGATGAAATAAAAAATTTATGACAAACTTACCTTTTATTTATTTTAATCAGAAAACTAAGAGATTCCATGAAAAATAATTCAACTTTTATTTATTTCAGTCAGTACACTTGGCAAAATGTCAATCTCCAAACGAAACACGTAAGAAGATATGTCAAAATATTGATGGAACTGAAGGGACCGGAGCAAACGGGATAGTTAATAATAATAATTTTATTGTCAAAAACTTAGATACATATTATTTAGCGTTTATTTAAATTTTCACGTTTGGTGACTTGTGGAAAAGAGCTATTTGAGCTGCATTACTTAAAAACATTTAATGAGAAACATATCTCAGAGACCTGTATTCAGAGACATGTATTCAGAAACACGGCGAAGCAGGTTTACTTTGGCATGAGAAAATGCAATGTTAGACCTCTGACATCTGACGATGATCAAAACACTTTGTGTTAAAATTCAGTTCCACTATGTATGGAGAAAAGACGTTAATTTATGAAACTTAATTCCCCATAAAAATCTACAACATTTTATAGTAAATTGTAATATTCACCCAGTATTTATTCATTAATTCAATTCTTGAATTTACATTAACTTTATTCTAAATTAGGATTCAGTATAGAATTCAACTAGTACCTTATTATTAACAATTTTTAAAAGAACGAGCAACGCCCAAAGAATACGCCTTTCCTTTTAATCCTCGATGGAAAACTGACACGTGCAGCATGTTATTTCAAGGTTCACCCTTTTTCCCCGATTGTGTAGAAAGGGACTTATGTGGGCGGCAGCGTCCAAATATAAGATTTTGCCAACACGAGTAGAACGCCTACGTAAGAAAGATTCGCAATGCTGGCATTGGCTTCNCCAAACATAAGATTTTGCTAACACGAGTAGAACGCCTACGTAAGAAAGATTCGCAATGCTGGCATTGGCTTCTCAACTTTCACGTGGTTTTTAGGCTCCTCCCTCATTAGCTTTCTTTTGCTGCGAGGAGAATACGTATTTGTAAACCATTATATTAAAGAGTTAATGTTTAATTTTATTTTGAAAACAGCTTCTTGGAAAAAATATTAAATATAGTTTATAATTCACGTCTATTTTTTCAGTATATCTAAGTGTGCAATACAATCATTCATTGACAAATCTTTTCAATTAATCGTCACACAAACTTTCGACTAGTTTTGACTCTTCGTAAGATACACATACATCAAAGCCGTAGATACTAAACAAACATTATTGTCAGAGATGCTGTTGCAAACTGGGTATGACCACGTGGGGGATAATAAACTAACTTACTCTCCGAGAATAAGCAAGGGACCATCCCATCAATTCCGATCAAGGATCCAAGGGCAGTGGCGAATTTAATGCATATATTTAAAAAATTCTTTAACCAGATACGTATTGTTATCAATATAATATTTCAAAACGAATCGTAGATATAATGTAAAATGAAAAATCGAGATTAATAAAAACAGAAGTATTAAATGACATTCTCGCTACGGAAAATCCGCCACTACGCGGATGAAAACAGGACAAAACCCCGAGCCAGGAGGCAAACTTAGTAGATTTATTTACTACATGTTTACCTGACGAGAACTCAAACTCCAGACGAAACGTTGTGTGGCAATTAATTAAAATCATATTTTATCCAGGAGTATTCGATATTCACATACTTAAAATATAATTTTTAAATACTAAAGAAATAGTGCTAATGTTGAGTTCATTTCCTTGAAGAAACGGAATACAGTTGAGTGAACCTGAAGATTGTAGGGACATGATCGTACCGGCCATAACTACACTAATATTGTGAAGAAAAAAATTGTTTGAAAAAAATTCAAAGAAATGTTTGAAGAGAATTATCAACACTAGCTAAAAAAGATACAAAAAATACAAAAAAAATCACAAGAACATAAGAAAAACATCAATACTGGGACACCACAAAAAATCAATATTCACGAATACATTGTGATGAGCAAAAATATTCTTTCAGAAATGTATCTACGTCATAACTATGTATGTATCTACGACATGTTCATGTATTGAATACAAGACCCCATTTAACCGAATGCTCGAGTTCGGTCCAAGTGATGCGATGGGTAGCGATTGGTCGTTTCAACCGACTACGACAGTGGACGTCTCCCACGCAATTACCAGTGATCTGATGCCCCTCCGACAATTCTCGTCCCTCCGACAGGGCTGAACAAAGTGCGGCAATCGTGGAGAAATATTGACCATACTAACTACACTGGAAGCTAAGAAAGATATTGTAACCGAGGTTATCCTCGAGTACATCGTGGTACACAGTGGGGATCCATGGACCTGAACTCGTTAACAGGTAATACTGAAGTTGATAAATGGCATACTTTGTAAAAGTGTAACCAAATTAATAATTGTTAATAATTTAATTGTTATTGTTGTTAATAATGTAATTGTTATTGTTGTTAATAATTTAATTGTTATTGTTGTTAATAATTTAATTGTTGTTGTCAATAATTTAAGTGTTATTAATAATTTAAGTGTTATTAATAATTTAATTGTTATTAATAATTTAATTGTTATTAATAATTTAATGGTTATTGTTATTAATAATACCATATTGTTAATTGCTACTTACTTATTTAATACGTTTTATTTAAAGGTAATATTTATAAAATGTGTTGTAAAACCATAATTTTTAAACAAAAATTCTCCCCGGTTATGGTCTAGATCCGCCACTGTTGGAACATTTCCGAAAGATATTGAAGAGAGAAGGTAAGATATTGATAATTGGGGGACAGACATTCTCGTATATGGGTGGAAGAAAAGAGATAATCCAGCGAATATAGGAAGGTTTCCAAATACGATGGCGGCGCAGTACAACTGGAAGATTATGTCATGAGGATGTATCAGACGCGAGTATATTCGTCCAATGCCAGGAAAAATCGAGAGGCTGGTTTAAACCTAACCCCTCCTAAAACAATTTATAAAGAGATATCGTAACTTAAAAAGTTACTCGACAAAGATAGGAAGACAGTGATAAAGAATGAACGCATGTTAAGAGGATCGATAAAACAGAGCTATTTTTGTTGTATTTTTTGTTGTACAGAAGGAAATACCTCTGAAGTTTTGGGAAAACATTAGCGAATTTTAAAGAGGTCCATGATAGAGAATAGGGAAAAGTATTAAAATTTCATAATTTCACAAGCGATACAGAGAATGTTAGTTTATGATTATAGTAAGTGATGTGCCCGTCTATTTGGTGAGTGGCGCAACTTCGAAGTTATAAATACAGCAAAGGAAAATCAATGTACAAACAGAACCCTGCATTGACATTGCAAAGGATTTAATAAAGTAAAAATCAATGAGAAAATAGATACTGGTTTTCTAATTACGAAATAGAAAGACTAATGGGTTGGAGTACTTAATCTGTCAAGATGAATTGTTAGACCGTGCTTCTGCTCGAAGTTTCTGTCTGTGAAACAAAGTACCTTATGGTGATAAATTATCAATTTAATTTTGGAAATGCACCAAAACAATAAATCGATGTCTAGGAGTATTATTGAGATTTCCTCTTTAAATACTCTAAAAACAGATTTCATACACTGACTTTCAAGTTCGATCACAATAATTGAGAAAAATGAGTTTATATTTTTTTAATCAATATCCTGGCAAAGCACTTAAAAATCTTCAAACTGTTTAAATTTGTATTTGTTTCATCCGCAAGGGGATTTTTCAATATTAAAAACGCGTTTGAAAACGTTCTTCGTTCGCTAAAAAATATATTACATTCCTGGGAAGTAATAACTTTGTAGAAATAGAATTGTTCGCATTCTTCTCGTTTAATAAAGTGAAATTAAATCCTGTAATTATACTTAAGGAACTAGTAAGTTCATCGTAATATTGATGAATTATATTTCATATAATCGTATCAATTATTCCAACAAGCACCTTCAATCACATTTTGCATGAACAAGTTTTATCTCTCCTACCTCTCACTGTGAGATCGTTTTTCTACTTTATTTATTTGAGATAAACGTGTTATGCAACAGGAGCATTAAAGATACTTCATTTATCTCGAAATATGCACAACATTAATGTACATTGAATACATAAATTCAAGTATTTGTTAGAAACATTAATCCAGCTCTTTTTACTAAAATACTGCAAGTTTCTAAAATTATTTTGATTCTTTTGCAAATTAATAAATTTCTAACAGTGATTTTATCATTAATGAATGTTATATACATATAAAGAATATAACATTAAACCAAGTGCTCAAATTTTTTCATATTCTGACTCCCATTTTTATGAGATTTAATTTCATACATTTTCAGAAGAAATAAGTCATCTGTAAATTATCGAGTAAAATATGCTATAAAAAACTTATTTTCAGCCAACCTTATTTTTTCATAAAAATTCGAAGGAAAAAAGGAAAAGCAACACCTCTATGTGATAGATTCTCGGAATTATGCCACTCCTACGAAGTGTATCATTGTGTGACTTTGAATGTATCAGATTTTAAGTAAATAAATAATTAAAAACTTGTTTACATTACGAGTATTTTGCGAATGTCGTGGAAGCAGGTTGAAGGGAAGGAGTAACTTGAGAGGATTCCTCCGTGTAAATGCGATGGAAGGGTGAGGGATCCCATCGATCACTGGTTCTCCAAAGTAGGGTTTCTCTCTCTTCCCAACATAATACCTACGCCACAGTACACACGGCAAAAGAATAGTAATGAGGAAGGAGCCTGAAGACCACGTGAAAGCCGAGCCGATACTTCCTGTGGGCGTTTTTCTCATGTCAGCAGAATCATTATATCACATTGAGTTTACGTTCGGATGCAGCCATCTACATCAGCCAATTCGTAAAATCTGTGACACTGTGTACTTGATCTCTAACCTTCGGCCGAAATGACACTGCCTGAATTTAGTTAGCAATAGGGGATATAACGACATTTGCGAGGACGTCGTGGCGTGCCGTCTGGAATGGGAGTAGCTACGGTAGACTACGCTCCCCTAGCGGACAAGACAACGCCGTGCTTTCGCTCCACTGGTTTAAATTCGTCACTTTTATTTCGCCACGAGGACTGTAGAGATAATCAAACTGGACCCAGAATAACTTCGTTAATACACCATTTTAAACGCATACTTCACGTGAGAAGCTTATTTACAAGTTTTCTTTCAAGTTTCTCAAAAAATGAATATTTTTTTTCGTTTTTCTTTAATAGATAGCAAGAACTTTATTCGTTTACAAATGTGTTGCTTAAAATAAACTAAATTTTCACGCTTCTTACAAATGTATTCAATTAATTATAATGCAAAAAGTTGTTCAATACACAAACATCATTAATTGAAACAATAGTTTAATTAAAATGTTTGGCAAAAACTGTAAACAAATCGTTTTCAATCCTCACACTAATTTGAGAGAAGACAAACTTTTCTTCTCAAATATATCCAAGAAATTCATCCAATGTCAGATAATATATAAATATATTTTCTCTGAATATTAGAAGTTTTTTAAAAAAAATCTTCTCATTTTTAAGCATTCAGTAACCGAACGCCAAAAATATTGTAATCAAGTAAAAGACGCAATGTATATCAACCCTTCAAACGTTATTTGACATCCAGAATTTTGTCCGAATTCTGAGATCAAAAAGGATTATAGCGCAGCTACGCATAGCAGAAAACGTGATCACGTTGAAGGTACAATCATATCCCAAATTGGAAAAAGTGTCCGTGATATTCTATTTTCTGTCTCATTTCCTCGTTATTTGCTCGGACTCATCCCCTTCTCTGTAATTTGAAACATTCTGCGAGTGAGTGAGATCGATGAGAAGGGTACCTTTGTATGTTGCTCAGATGAACACAGAACTGTGAAGAAAAAACAGCGGACGAAATTTTATACAGTGATGTGAAGAGGCAAAGATTGAAATATAGCAGTACTGCATTAACTACGATCAAAGACAGATTGAGACAAACTGGGACTCGAACCCGGGACCATCTGTTNCTGCACCACCCGCCTCGACTTCCAAAGCTTGTACTCCACTTCCACCCAGGTTGCTGATGTACGGGCTTTGGTAGTCGATGCGGGTGGTACAGAGGTAGCACACCTGCGGCCATAACAGATAGTCCCGGGTTCGAATCCCGTGCCGACCGCATTTTTACCGGACTGTTGACAATGTTTTCGTAGAAAAGGAGATGAAAACATAAATTAGTTTGTTTCTTTTATCAATGCATTTTCTCACAAACCTTTGTCAAGTAATATTTCCTTGTATTTACAGAAATTCGTCTTCATCGAAATGAGGTTGAGTGTAAAACATTTACAAGGATATAAAATGAAAATTCAAATAATGTTATGCAAGTAGGTAGATAAAGTTTATGAAATTTCGAGACATAATAGTAAAAAACTCGAGTAAAAAACGTAGTATTAAATTTCATAAACGAATACATTTTTTGGATCAGTCCCAAGCTAAAAAAAATACGAAAAAATTACGGGATATTGAAAATATTTAATAAAGAAGATAAAGGTGAGTCGTCCTGGATTGGTCCCAAACGGGGTCAGGGGAAGTCATGTAAATATGTAACATGTAAATACATAATACACAGCATGCACATCGCGATGTGAATGAATGAATTCTGTATTTAATATATAGTTTGAGTACACAAGTACACATAGCTGCATGACTTAGGTTCCTTTCGCCAAACACTCTACGTCGAATAAATATACGAGTATAACATTGTCATATGAATACTGCTCATATGTTATCCTCATATAGTGCTTTGAACCGCGTGGCTTTAAAAATGTGGGTGGTCCTTTATGGACTCATTGTATTCTATATTTCTATTCAAGAAAATATATTGAATTACAATGGCACGTCGTTAAATAGGCACAATTTCAAAATCTCACTCCTATTTGTTAAGCGACACCTTTTTCCCGTATAAGATAATGCAAAAATTGAAACAAAGTCTATTAAAAATAATAATTTATTTATCATAAATTCTCAGTTTCTAGGCAGTTGTCCACAACCATTTGTTTTTGACAACTCTTCAAAATTTGATGAAAATGAGACAACATAATAGTGAAACAAATTTGTAGCGCGAGTTTCAATAGTGAAAGTGCAAATATGTATCAGAAGATTACTATACAGGTTCTCCAAAAGGACTTTGATTGCCCAGAGGCGACACACCAATTCTCTGCCTTCGGTTGTTTGTTTTTCAAAAAAAAAAAATTATATCCCGGGTCAGATAGGACTGAGTCCGGATAGTCGTGAATCGAGTGTATTTAAAACAATACTTAAGAGTATGTTTTATAAAATAACACACTTTTAATGTCTCGATATGTTCACCTGCACCCTCGTGTATAATTCGCGACGGAAAGGAGCTTCTGGGCTACGAAACTTCCGAAAACCTCCCCCCCCCCCCCGCTCCATCGCAACCACCGACCAACGACAAGGACAACAACAACGCCGCCGCCGTCCCAACGTGCCTTACGAAAGGGACGCAACGTAAATATTAAGCTTGGCATCGCTTAGTTACGCAGCAGAGCATCGCACACCGCCATTACAGTCACAGGGAGGGCCAAGAGGAGGAGGAGGAGGAGGAGGAATGGGAGTTGGTAGGCCGCTTCCCCAAGGCATTAATCCCGCAAAGTTGCCCACTCGCTTCAGGCCCCGTACCCAGCTTGATAAGCTAATGAAGCGTAATGCGTCGTTGAGCTGTAGACGACTGAGAGACCGAACAAGTCGCCATTAAAGAGAGTCGGGATCTGCGCTGTGCAGAATAACAGTCATGTGACGTCTACATCAGGATACGGTCAAGGAATAAGGGAATCAATATTTATCGTAAAACCGTTCTAACTATGCACTTGGGGTTTTCACAATCTTACAACGCTGCACTGTCTCGTTCTCCTCCTTCGCTCATCTTTCGCAGGGCAATATTTCTGTCAACAACAAATAAAGTAGTTTCTGGGATTGGGGGAGGGCGGTCGGTATTCACACAATTTTCACAAATGGGTGGGTGGCAGCCATTCATTTCGAAGCGTTCGGCCAGTGCTGCGAGCGAAAGCCACCAACTCCACCTTCAAATATCTCAATGCTCATAACCGAGAGTCGGCCCATGGGTTCGTATAATATCCGGGTGTGGTTCAACCGCTGACAACCAAGAGTGCGACGTTGTCACACTCTGTTAAAACTGGGATGAGAACGACAAATCCAAGTGCAAAGTAAGAAAGTCAAGCCTACAACGTTTTTCATCAGGAGATAATTGCAACCGCAACATTTACTATGAGTAGGCTCATGTCCTATGCGAACATCACATCCATATCGGAAATCGGTGTCTGCATTATCAGTGTCAATAGTACTTTCATTAACAAAGTCTACGGTATTGACAAATTCCACAGTGAGGTAGTGGTAGAGTCTTTTCTCATTGAGGACAGTTGAGCTGGAGAATGCGGGTTCGACTTCCCACGCTTTTGAAATGCTTAACTCAGTTCAATAATATATTTCGGCAGGAACCCTGCCAACCCATCAATCCTTTGGAATTCTTTCACCATGTTGTGATTAGAAAGAATAGCTTACCTCGCAGTCTATGCCTCTACATTTATCATAATATTCTACTAATGGTTAATAATGTTTAACTTATGTTAGTGCCAATAACACAAGTATCCATATCAATATATGGACGACGTCCATTTACTTTTTTTTTTAACTGGGTAAAATATTTCAAATTAAACCATAAAAATACCATTCAAATTAAACATGAGAAATATTCGATCGTTTCAATACAATACTGCTGTCTTGGAGTTTAAGTAATTAGTACTATCATATTTTAACGATATAAGATCCATAGAAAGATACGTATGATAAAATACTNCAGTGAGTAATACATGCTGCCTATACATATTTGCCTTAGACAAAGAACACAAACGAATTTATGCCCTGGCAGAGTACGACAGCGACTTAGGTTCGTACGACTCTGACATTATCCTGAAGAAGGCCACAGCATGATAGCCGAAACGTTGGTAGTTGCATTCAGTAAGCCGCGGTTTGTCCCGGACAGACAAGTTTATACTGACTCCGGCCTCGGAAGCCTACATTTATACAAACAAATTTGCCACGAAACAAAACCAGATGTGTATAAGAGACCCCCCCCCCCACTGCTCCAACCCCTCATTCGAACGAAGAGGGCAAAGAGGGCGCAAGAGACTGACACCTGTTGGCGAATGGAATCTTCAAAACGAGGCTGCGGATGCACGGAAAATTATTCTTCGGGCTGAAGATACCTCTTTACCGACGGCGGTGGTCTAGTAGTAGAGTCATTGCTTCCTCAATTCCGCTGAGCGGCGGAGTGTGAGTTCAAACCCTGCTCGGCCGAATTAGATGAGGTCTTCAGCTGGGACTTTCCCTCACCTTCTCTACACAAATGTTGATTCGTTATCATACATCTCCCGGCAACATAACATCTCTCCGTCCCAATTCCCTCACCCAAGTTATGGATCGGTGGAAGATATCACATAACCTGAACCTCGCCATAAGACATAAAAGAAATATCTCGCTTCTGAAAGATGCGCAACGAAGGTGCTTTGCAATTTATTTTCCGGTCACTATCGCCATCTGTTAGTTGTTGGTAGTGACGGTCCAATGTTTATTATTGTTGCTGTGCAATCGTACTTTCGCTGTGGAAAGAGGTACTTGGAGCGGGCTAATATGCAGAGTTCAAAGCAGAATTTAGATAACACTAAGGTATTACCTTGTAAAGTGACAGGTTTGCAAGATGACTGATTTCTGCATTTCATTGCTGTAAATGGCAATCTTGGTGGTGAATGGCATTTTAGAGTTTTACAAATGACACCAGCTGCTGAAACTGTAAGTGGGATAATTACTACTTAAATTCCTTGTTATTATTTTTTATTATTATCATTATTATAATTGGGGTTTTAGTAAAATCACCTCGTAAATCCCGAATGGAAATGATCCGAAGGGAAAAAAATCGAATACTAAAGGAAGTAACGAATAAAAGAATGTGTCATGGAGACAACACCATTTATTTTGAATATGATGAAATATCAATACTCGAAGAACTCTTATCATTGAGGGGAAAAAAGTTGGTGAGCCATTTCATAATGAAGATGAAGCACATGGGACAATTATCTAGAATATATTACACAAAAAATTTCTGTTTCCTATTATAGTATTCAATCCACATTATTGTATATTGAAACAAGTAAATGGAAATCAATATTTGCACAATAGAGGTCACATGAAAAGGTATTCGCTGTGTACAATAATTACAGCAAAACAGCAAGTGCTTCATTATCGAGGTCAAACCAGGAGTATCACGAGCTAAATTCAAAATTAATTTACTGTTAACCAGATCTTTCCTCTACCTCAGTTAACATGTGTAACTAATTAAAACATTTTCATACACACCTTTCTCCTATACAAAAATTGTGATGAAATGTGGCACGCCCGAAGAATTAATTTCCACTTAAAATTTTAAGCTTTTTAGTAATTCAATGGTAATCGATGAAACTTTTATTCATAATAAAATACAATAAGTATTACGGCGAGCAGGGAATATTAAATATTCTCCGAAAATTCAATATTCGTGTATTTAAACATGATTGGAGATGAGCTACATCTCATTTGGCACAAGAAATCTGCGTAGTATGCTTCGCCTAGTACACGTCCTCTTCAAAGAAATTTACATATCGTCAGATTTACGACAGCGTCAAATATATGTAAACTAATTTTGGTCATTTGGCTATTCCCCTAAGTTTTGATTCTCGGAAAAATTTTGTGTTAAATGAGAAGAATTTTTCAGAAACTTTTTCATCGTTTGAGAATGTGCCTTCTTAGAAAGATATCAGATCTCATGAGGACTTCAGATGGGAATCTTCCCGATCTATTGTTTATTCTTATCGGAGGAAGTCTAAAGCTTACTAATATCATCATAAAATAAGATTTGTACAAAATGGGTATAGGCAACCTGCTAAGCTCACATGTCGATTGCATTACCCCACGGACGCCGATAATTGAAAAAATCGAAACAAAATAAAATAAACCTCAATTCGTTTTATAGGTACTAAGAAGCTCCTGATACTAGGAAGTTAAAAGTTCTTAGGATCGCAATTAGGATCCGAGCTAAGAGTGGAATTCCTACTATCATATCCTTACCTGGCTATGTCTATAAGTAGGTCCAACACAATATTTTACAAAAAGGAATTACAGCAGTACTTTCCGCCGATGGCTTCTGAACTGTTTTGCATCGAATTTATTGCAAAAGCGCCCGTCAATACTCAGCAATATGTCAACGTGTTTTATTTTCAGAAACTTTCGAAATTGTGTTTGGTAAAAGTCGCGTTTATCCTGGGCGAATAAAACTGAAGACTCCACAAAATTACACTCTTCTGGACTTAGCACTTAACGAACTACGATTATTGTACAATATTCATAAGCAACAAATATTAATAACTGGAGTAATATAGTACGGTGAAACTGAATAGAAGCAATTAAAAGTCGTAAAAATTTCATCTCTAGTTCCTCTCGTATATTTCTATCCATCGCGAGCAAAGCGACATTACACTCCGTAAATCCCAAAATCCTTCGCAAAATGTACAAATTGCAACTTTCGTGATACTCTTCCATAACCAAACCATATTCACGAATGCAACATTGCGATATTTACTTCCAAAACCCGAGTACGGAGATAATCTCGACCTACAGAAACATGGACCGAAAGCTACGATTGTTTGAAATCATCAACCGACAAAATCTATCACGCAATTATCAAAGCAAACGATAGTCGATAATTCACACTGTCCATCATTAAAACACTGAAAATACATCACGCGATTCTGTTTACTATTATGGGTCTATTTCCAAACAACTGCACGCTTTGAAACTCAAACGCCAACAAGGTTTATCCACGGGAGATATAATGTCAGTTGTAATCAATGATGCTTCTTTTGTATATGCATGACAGTGAGACAAGGGAAACAAGGAAATTTTTCATTGTGAACCAGAACCTATTAAAACAGTATTAGGGCTCTAATGACCTTGCCGTTGACGAGTTCTAAGCCCCCCCCCCAAAAAAAAAGAAGTATTTTACACCTAGTGGAAATTTGGAAAAATGAATTGAATACATTAAAAGGAAAACGTAAAAAATAGGTAGTTCGAAACTTCATGTTAAAACTTCATTGTCGTTTAAAAATAAAGGGAAAAAAACATGAAATACGTGCAAATTCATTTATTGCTTTGCTGTAAGTTTGCCAATTTAAAAAAAAAACGACAAAACAAGTTCTCAATAATACGAATGAATAAAAGTTTGTGTCAACTGCACTCAAATCATGGTGATTGAAAAGAAAACCAAATATCAATTTTTAAAAGAATAAATAGTATGATCTTATACGAATATGCAAACAAATTTCTTAATATTCGATCTTGTTTCATGTAACTAATATATGGATGAAAAATAATTCATATGAAACACAATTTTGTTCCTTTTTTTTTCTTTCGAAAAGGTTTCTCTCCGCAAAATAAATTCCAGAATTCATTCACCAAATCTTTCCCCGGCCCCCAAGCAGCTCTAAAAGAGAAAATGAACTCAAAAACACCGAGACGTAAAGCCTCGAGATATTAAGGTTTTAGAGAAGATAATATACCCGCTAACACAAAGATCATCTCTTGTCAGCTTGAATGTTCTATACGTTTTAGGTCTCGAACTTGGCCAGTCTCGCAGATTGTAGATTTCCAACAAGTGCCAGAATCATTACAACGTTCTAAAGACGCTTTTATGAATCTTCCGACGCACAACGGGTTACGTTGAGAAAGGTCAGAGAAATGAGTGTTGATAACGAGTGGGACTAGCATTCACAAACAGAGCTATGGAGCAAGGTCTACTTTTGCTTATGTAATTACCAATTCAGTTTATGCGGGCGAGATAGAAAATAGAGTTCATTTCATACATTAAAATTATTCTAACCAAACACATTTTAACGAATAAAATATTGTTTACTCCCCCGTGGAACCATATTTCCACTTTTAGGGAGGTACTGTGGAATATGGTGATGGAGCAACGCATCCCTAAGAACAGTATTTGAATAATTTAACTATATTTAACTGTAAGTCTTTCTTGACGTCATCACGTTTAATGAAAACCGCTCTAAACCACCTTAATATTCTATGCACCTTAATTATTACCATCATGGTCAGACATATCAATTATCAGAACTCAAGTAAACAAGTTACATCCTTTACAAATAAATGCGTCAAGTTGCGTTTTTTTTCTATATGTAATCTTAAATGTTATCTCGGTTAGGAAAAGGGGAAAGATTAAATAATGGGAAACCTCAAACACATCTTTCGAAGCTCTATCGTACGATATTTTTGCTCCGTCTGGCTACGCAGAAAAGGAACGAGTAATTTAGGGGACATTTGCGTATTGGTGTGAACGATAACCTCACATTTAGTATACAACAAAATGTCGATTATCCGAGCAGCTATCATAGAAAAGTCGATCATTGCAACTTCCAGAACATGACATAAAACAATAAATTAAACGATAGAGACAAGACATAGAATACACAAGGAAAAAACCATACGAATGTACGATGTGCGAAACGAACTTAAAGAAAACAAGTAGAGAAGAAATATACTAGAAACGGCTAAATGGTAGGCTACACTCACCTCCTCACGGTAATGGGTACCACATTAATTCGCGGTATAGAGGAATAAGAGAGAGAAAAATGAAGTAATGATATTGTTGTGTGGTATAGTTCCATAGAATGCATGATATTTCATTAACAATTATGAACTTATTGAAATGTTTGTGGATCGACACAACACTAAATTAAGCAATAATCACAAGAGAATTAGTCTTTATTCTACAAATTAAAGTGATCATTTTCTTTCAAATTATTATTTCCTTGAACTTCTATGAAGAAAGCCACACTTAATGTGTATTTCTTATAGATACTTTGTCGTAAATTTCTTTCCCTATGAACAAATACTACACGTACACGCAAATCCTCCAAATAGCATTTCGTACAAAAGTGGTTGATTATACGATGCATCGTAAAAAAACCTGTATTACGTTACCGGACGAACAAAAAATATGTTATTTCAGAAAACTGGTGACATTAAATTGTCAATTCCATATAATTCATATGGTAGTGAACTTTTTTTTACTACGATCGAAGCGTTCTCTTCAATGTTTCTTCTTCCTTACGCTTTCTCCTTTCAATAGCATTAGGACTCATTAGCGGGAGGACAGTGTAAGATGCGCTCGTTTATCGTATTTTTCCTTTCTTTATGTATTAAGGCATTAATAGAACAGTGAGTAATACATGCTGCCTATACATATTTGCCTTAGACAAAGAACACAAACGAATTTATGCCCTGGCAGAGTACGACAGCGACTTAGGTTCGTACGACTCTGACATTATCCTGAAGAAGGCCACAGCATGATAGCCGAAACGTTGGTAGTTGCATTCAGTAAGCCGCGGTTTGTCCCGGACAGACAAGTTTATACTGACTCCGGCCTCGGAAGCCTACATTTATACAAACAAATTTGCCACGAAACAAAACCATTGTAGATCGGTTTTGTAATTCAAACCCGTATACTCTAGAATAGTTAAAGAAATTAAAGACATTTTTCAATTCCAATATGTATTACTGCTCGTTTAATAAAAGGGCTTATTAGCTGCTAATTTAAATGAACATTTATCTCGTGTACGACGTTTCCGATCATGTTTGAGGCAAATGATTCATTGAACATTCTTTAACAATGTTCTAGGTGAATCAAGATATATACAGTCTCCGCAACGTACTTGTGATTTTCCGCATGGAATGGAACATCAACGATGCGTTCAAGCGCTGCACCTAAAGCACCAGAGGCACACGCTCATTGAACCGCTCTTGAAGTCTCTCGCAGGCGCTTCGGCTATGACACAGATACTGGTCGCCACGGTAACGAGGTCTTTTAGAACTTAAACATGAGTCTTACAAATTCCTCTCGCAGCTCGTATAATACGTTGACTTAATACTGGCACCATATCCTCATTACATAGGTCTACAATAGAACTAAATTTCATTTTGAAAGTCACTGGGATCCCGATATTCATGCATCAGGTTTCCATAATGTAAGGGTTTGATAGCCGAATTGGATACAGTAAATATGATCAGTGATCGCACTTCAATAATAGCCTAATTTTTATAAAATTCTGCAAGTAGAAGCGAAGAACAAAAATGAAATAATATGCATAGTTTAAATCAAAGAAAAGCTCAATCATTTCATTGCTTAAAAACTAATAATAATTATTTTTCTACTCAGTTTATTTAATTTTTACTGTTTGGAAATAAACAATTAACGAATTTTTAACGAGTCGTATGGAAATAAATACTTCTTAAAAAACCTTTTTTGGTATTTGAAAGAACTTTCACGGGCCGCAAAACGAACCTCGCGGGTCGCATGTGGCCCGGGGACTACAAGTTCGAAACTCATGTGGCGCATCTGAGTTTTGTGACTCACTAACATAGAACTACGAAATTGTCCACTGGTTTCTATGCAACGGACGTGACAGTATCTGAAAACTTGCGTCATGCACTTCTTTTCGTCATTCACATTGTTTTCGCTCATTACGATTGTAGTATATCCCACTGTGTGAAATAGACGCTGAAAACCAAATAATGACGTCATTCGAACATGCAACATTGACTTTTTTTTCATTCTCGTAACACGATACAGAGGTATCTATTTCACCTTCCACATCACAGGTAATGAATCAACAAATGCAAATATTTTATGCCAAGAAGTTTCAATAGATAAGAGGGATGACAAAAACAATGAAAACATGAACATGATATACACCATAGAGCAAGTGCAAGTACAAATGCAAATATATATCCATGATCTCAGAAATTGAAAAATTTTATCACAAAAAAGTCCAGGAGGACCCAATGTCGTATTTGTGTGTGTGTGTGAGATCAATCAGTACCACACTAACTTCGTTACTTTTGGAAATCAGCTTAATTTATCCGAAACAATTTTTTGCAATTCCATTTACTTCTGGTGTACCTCTTCCCTTTTTTTTAGTCAAAATTTTGAACACACATTGAATTCTTCTCTCTGATTGACAAACTACATTTCCGCACGACGCACTGTTTTCGATATACATCGAGATATTTGATAGCACAAAAGTTATTAGTTTCCAATTATACCCGGTGGCTACAATTAAAGTGATTCTACTGACCTAACCTAACATTGCCCGTAATTAGCACTTGAGTCTGAAAATTGAGCCACGCGAATTGAACAATGGAGAAGCATTTTGCGTAGGAAAACAGGAAAAATAATAGTTTTAGAGTTCACCACCAGGCAATAGGGCAGCGCTGTACAAGGCATCAACTCGTGGTCCTACGCAGAAAATGTCTAATACATGATTACTTACAGCAGTTCCTCTAAATCTAAGAGACAGATCTCTGTTTGTTAACCTTTAGATCTTAAGGAGACTAAACCTATAACAAGTAAATACATCACTGCATGAGCAGACAGTGCCGTTCTTTCCCCGCGAGGTAAGAAGCCTTGTGTTTAGTGAATTCCGGTACAAATCCCGGCCGAATTGAACCAGTAGCGTAGTTTTCAATTTTCAGTCCCATTCGTTAATTGCGGGAAACTCTGTGTAGTACAGTATTTTTAATTGCAACACCTCTTACAAACGTTGTATTTGGATGGCAGATGGCTAACAACTATGTTGAATATATAATGATTATAGGTAAGGTGTTGACAGAAGATGTTCAAAATATAATTAATAATAAATGATATTGTCTGCTGTCAATATTTTAATAAGAAAAAAGCTTTTTCGCTCGCTTAGCGTGCATCGTCAGTGCTTTAAAAGCACACGATTTCTATACAACTATGCTGTGATGACATAAAAGCCATGCCGAAATTGTGTGCTTTTAAGCACTGACGATGCCGCTAAGCGAACAAAAAAGCTTTTCGCTTATTAAAATATTGACAGTAGACAATACCATTTATAATTTAATTATATGTTGAATATATTTGTACGTAAGGTATGTATCGGACGGTGTAATATTGTCTTACACGTACGTATTAAACGGACAAAAAATTCATCTTCGTTCACAAGTGGAGTAGTTTGAGGTTGCAAGCACATTAGGATAATTTTCCTGCATTCCGTAAGATAGTCGTAAATGGCATTCATTACATATAACGCGTACAGACTACATACATTCGTACTCCATTTACACAATATATCGTAATTATGTTTATTGCTTGTAAGACAATATATCGCGAATCATTACAAGCCAGTATGTTCTTTTTGAACCATAGTCAATGTAGATTTCTTCACAATTTTGTACTACATCCCTTTCGAGAAGTATAACTGGAAAGTTGAGTGAGGAACATTCGAGATTTTTTCATTGACCTCTACGCAGCTGTCCGTGATGCCGGGGATTTGGAAAGGGCTACGTTAATAGACAACGTCTTATCGCCAGATGGTCATCGGCTCCCATCCCTCACCGAATCGTTATCCCCACTCCATGGTTACCTGCGTCAAAAATCGATGGTCACGGCAGCGGGCTGGGATTTTACAGCTTTCCGAACGCACTCTGTGGCTTCCGGCGGTTTACGTGCGTGTAGAACTCTTCTATTGTCGCTATTACTCCTTTGTTTTATTTTCGAATCAGCGCGAAAACAGAGGAAAGCTAATTAGAACTTCCGACTGATCTTCTAGGTATGTTCTCATTCTCTCTCTCTTATTGCAACATAAACCTCGGCATTAACGGACATGTTTGGGAAATCACGATATTGCACAAAAAGGCGATAAAATTAAAAAGGTACCAAAAATACAACAAAACACCAGGTAAGACCGTTTAATTAAAAGGAGATTTTTAATCACGATACATTTTATCAGTTTTACCCTAACTAAACTCTTATTGAAATACCAGCATGATATATTGACTATAGCAGTATCTGGAGATGATTTTATTAACGTGTATGGTAAGTGTTTCGAGAAAACTTAACATTAAAGAATAAAAAAAGGTTTAAAAGTGTGTAACAATCTGGACAAGTTTTTTTCTCCCAATGCGGTTCAGTTTTGTCAGTGAAGAAGAGGAGTAAATTGCGAGAAAGTCTATGATGTGCCTCACTATCTTTTTACTACCAGGCACAAAAAGTCAATAACATGTATATGTCAAAAGTTGTGGTACTTGTAAAAGTAATATCTCGCACAGTAGATTTTTCTGAAGATAAAAAAGATTTAAAATTTCTCCTAACCTGTGAAGTAGTTCATGTACACTCAAGAAATATGATCCTGTAGAGTTAGAAGTTAATTTTTCGTACAATAATTTTCGATAGTTTTGACAACATTCTAGTAG
The DNA here is from genome assembly GCA_002313205.1 of Laupala kohalensis. Lineage (NCBI taxonomy): Eukaryota > Metazoa > Arthropoda > Insecta > Orthoptera > Trigonidiidae > Laupala > Laupala kohalensis. The sequence continues at coordinate 335,352 of NNCF01125993.1, read as the reverse complement.
AACCATTCAAAATGACAAAGCTATCGAAACCAAGTTATACGGAAAATAGCACCACTTCTAATAGTGCAATTAAGGACATAATATCCTTAAGTAATACCTAAGTAACAACTTTTCACAGTAAGTCCATAAAACTAATTACTCTCATTTACATTAAATAAGAAACTTTTAACTTAACGTCTCGTTCCGTTCTTCATAGTAAAGTCTTGAAAATTTACTTGAACTATTTTCTACAACATTTACATAAAAATAATGAACAAATATTCCTTTGGAGTCAAAGGGACAGCATATTTTGCAAAGTATTTATGTTATCAGGTCACATGAAAAGACAAATAAATTTCTCGAAACAGGACCAAGAATAGTTTCCGTGAATCCGTGACCCTCTTTGTAAAAAGACTCAGGTCTTCGGAAGCTGATTAGCATTCTGTCGCTGTTCCTCGCGAATAAGGAGCCTGGAAAAGTTTTCGTCGTCGACCCCCGAGCGTCGTCAAAGCACAAAAGAAAAATGAAGGGAAAAAAGATGAAAGAAATACCACTGAAGGTACGATAGAGAACACACGGCAAAGGTATTCACAAGACTAATCCACGTGCTCGAGCGCGAAAAAAATGCTATGGAGGACAAAGGAATTGCAATCGCTTGATTTTAATTTTCAGAGCATATTAAGAGCTCTTGATTTAATTATTTTTTTATGTCCACCTCGAGGATTGAAGACAATAGGGATTATTATAGAGAGGAGCTTTAAATGTATCAAGAAAACTAAAACAACCTATTTGTTTTCATTACCAAGTACATTAAAAAAATAAACAAAAAGAAAATATTTTTTTTAACAAATAAAGAGGGATAAATGAATTATTTGACAAATGTACTTAAAAAGACCTTTAGTGACATACAGGATTTCAAACTATGTATTTAGTGAAACGTGTAGTCCAAGGTTTGACGACCACTATTTTACGTAGATAATATAAACAAATATACGTATGATCAACAATGACAAATTATTTGTCGTGAGCAGCTTATTTATAAGAAAAAGCTCAAAAGACACATTCGTTTTAGGTTTCCTTGTGAATTAAGATATAGACGTTTTATAATATTTTTAACACTGTGCGTAATATTGGCAGAATATTTAAGGATGATTCCTGTTACGCAGGTCACCACCTCTATGGACGTAGTAGCGACAAGGTGAGTCTAATCCCTGTTGATCCAAATTATATCCGTCAACGTGGAAGTTCAAGGAGGAGAAAGGCAATTTTCTGGGGGTATTACGACATTAATTTCATAAGGTTCATTTTAAATTAACTTCAATGTTTCAATGCATTTCAATAACTCTTCGTATTATTCGTACGTATATCATCCGTTTCACGCAGTTACGAAGGAAATCGGGCTCCCTGTTTATTCTACCGCCACAGAGGTATCATCTGCAAGCGACCCCGAAAATACAAATGATTTACTTTATTTTCAATTCGTATTTCATGGCAAATAATTACCCTAATATTCAAATCTTTCTTCTTTAGTAACTCAATGTCACGTGCGATTCCTTCACTAAGATGGAGAGACTCAATAAATATTTGGGGTGCACGGAGTACATGTTTATAGACTCAAGTTCGAATACCCGTCACCTACAGTCGAAGTTATCACAGTTTCGCAAAAAAAATTACGATGGACTATGCTACAGAAGCACTGACCCGTACCGTGCTCTTCTCACCATAACATTCGGCAAACTTGTCTAAACAAGACTGCAGATAAGAGTGTAGAAATACTGAAAGAGCGCGCGTAACACACCAATGGGGTACATTAATACTTGCGTAAAATGCTAACGTAACCCGAAATATTTCTGACAAGTGAAACACCGTGCATAATTTAACGTTAAGAATACCATAAATACTAAAGATAAAACAATCATTTGAATGAAATGCAAATACGCTTTAATATGAATAATTTCATCACCGTTTTACTTCCACAAACGTCTTCCTCGGTCAGGTTTCTACGTCAAGTTTCCAAATACGACAAGGTCTTTCATAAGAGGAAGACAATTGTACTTAAGAAAGAATGAGTCATTTTGAGCTCATCAGTACATGCAGATGTTTATGTCCTGAGTACAACTGGAAAACAATGACCAAGAGGAGAACAATCACTGCTCAAGATGATCATAAACGTCAACTACACTCATACGAGTCGTACAACTACATTCAGCTCTCAAAGACTTCTACGATATTTAATTGAAGCAACTATGTGAAAAGAATATTTTTAAAACAATCTTCAACGCATGAATGACAGAAATTGGCGATATAATGAAACTGTGAATAAGAATAGTAGGACAAAGATGTGGATAGAAAACTATACGTGAGCCCTGTAATGACCTAATAAACCTTGTAATGCAGATAAGGCTGTCATGACCATCAAAATGAATGAATGATTGAATGAACGAACAACAAATATTCGATAATTTTTTTAATTGGGCTTTAGCACTCGCCAATATCGTAGAAGTTCATTCGATAAAATATTCCTCAGAAAAGATTCACAAGAAAATTGTGAATCACAATGAAGATGTTATGGGGATTATTTATGATGGTTTACAGTTTCGAAAATACCACAAAGGTCCATTCCATCAACTCATATAGCTGAGAAACCAAGATCCAACAGTTAATATCCCTCTCCAAACAACACGATAAACTATTTTTAGTTAAGAGATTTTATCCGGTGTGTCCTGAGTTATTCTCATTGCCACTATAAACTACGTACACAAAACATAAGGGTGAGGAGAAACGCAATGCAAAGTCTTGGATAAACGTAGACTGATTAGAGAAAGAGATAACGTGTAGAGTTAAATATGATCGGCGAATGAAACAGCAGCAGGCTGCCATGTCGTGGAACACTGGAAAGAGTGTGGGCACGCGGGCACGTAGAAGTCTTTACGGCGCACAGGCACACGACGACGACGACGGCGGCGGCGGCGGCGGCGGCGGTAGTAGTAGTAGTAGTAATAGCAATGAGCAGCCGCTGAGTGCGTGGTGAGCGAAGGACACGAAAATAAAGAAGAAGAGAGGAAGAAGAATAAAGAGATATGAATAGCAGTTTTGAATAGAGAACACGTAGGAGACAAAAATGAAAAGACACCATCAACCGTGACGTAATAATGAAAACAATTGAATGGTTTATGGCGAGAAAAGGGATAAGAATCGAAATATTCGCTTCAAGATCGGAAGAGAGAAGCCAATAGACAAATTGTTGAGAGATATTTCATTCTAGGAGAAATTTCCCAGACAAACATTAAATCTCTAGTTCTAACAGTCCCATATTATTTGATCCTAGAGTTAATAAGTGAAGGTAAATATATATTGTGATAAAGACTCAGTAAAATAATATTTTATTTTTCTTTATACTTCCAATTGTTGTTCGCAACAGTGCGCCGAATTTGACGTAAAGGTTCTAATGACTTTGCCGTTGACGAGCCCTAAAGCCCCACAAAAAAAAAATGATGAAAAGAGAGGGACTTGTTTCTTCACAATATTTGCCGTAAGCTTTAAACGCCCGACGCGAAGTATTGGAAGAATGTACTACAGATCTGAAATACTGTAATAAATGTAGTACTATAAATCGCTTTATGTGTAGTTTTAAGAATAAAAAGGATGAGCTATAATGGAAAGAGAGAATTGTGAGAATGAAAACAACTTTTAATGAAGACAATGTAATCTGAAGACACTAACTAGCAGAATTATTTTACACTATATTTCAGCTAAGACATTTACGTTACATTCTGGGAATTCAACGAAATAATTGTGGTAGAAAAAAATTCATGAAATGTCATCCTGAAAATATGAAGCATTATAAAACTTATGAGAGTTAAACTACCTGAGATGTAGTTCATAGATGACAAGTGGATGTTAAGAATCCATTGCGGAGCCAAGTGCGGAATGGAAAATCCATGTACTTTTTAAGAAATATCACTTTTTGTAATTTTTCGAGTCCTGAAAATCGATGCAGAGAGCTCACATCGAAGGAATAGAAAGTACATTATTTAGTGATTTATGAACGTCGCCTTTACGGCGTAGACGTTGGAATCGTTCAGTAACTTAGGAAATTTCACATATTTCACTAAGAACGAACAATGCTGGCTATTAAAACTGATCCACAACGAAGGTGCACGAAGGAAACATCGAATTTGTACGAAAGAAACTAAAAATTTCCTTTCCCGTTTCGTATTGTAGATTTACATCACTGACAAATAGTTTGTGAACTACCCGTAAAGTATAACGTTAGTTTCAGGGACACGCTTAATGAAGGTACTAGTAGCACCCTCTACAATCTGTGGAAAAAAAGAAGGCTTCGAAGCGGGTCATATTCTCAGTAAGCATTCGCGATCATTTCAGGTATGAAGTTCCTCGTATTCGTGATTTTCCTGTAAACAGGAGAGCAGCACGTATCGGAATTTGTTATTAGTCCATTTTAAGAAAATTGAAAATAAATTAGTGAAAAAATGATAAGTGTTGTTCTCAACAATGGTAGAATTACGTTTCCTTGCTGTGGGACTATCCGATTTTTGATTTCAGCTGGTAAAAGCAAGTGTTTAAAACGCACATTCGAGGATCTAACAACATACCTATAAATTCATAAAGGAGCCAACAATTTCACATATTTTTAATAAATATTTCTAAATGTATTAGTTCTCAATAAGGATATTCATTGCAGAACAACTTTATTCGAGACAATATTTCAAGTTTCGAGGGAAACTGGACATTTGAAGTTTCGAGGGAAACTGGACATTTGAAGTTTCGAGGGAAACTGGACATTTGAAGTTTCGAGAGAAACTGGACATTTGAAGTTTCGAGAGAAACTGGACATTTGAAGTTTGAGGGAAACTGGACATTTGAAGTTTCGAGAGAAACTGGACATTTGAAGTTTCGAGGGAAACTGGTCTCAAAGTAAACTGCAGTAAAATATTGATTTTTCTCGTAAATTCTGAATAGTGGCACAAGAGTACCGAACAACAAACAGTGCGCAACTCTATCCACTTCTTCGTAGTCCTTGTTCGAGAGCAATGTAAAATGATAATGATGAATTACATCACAGATCGCGTACAACACGTATCTGGCAAGAGATGCGATGGGAGAAAGGCGTGCGTCAGGTGGGAGCGAACGGAGGAGTCTTTGCGGTGTTCGCTCGGCGGATGTATCACCGGATGCCGCGCCGCGCCGCTCCACTGCCGCTCCCCTCGGGCGAAAGCGTAGGAGGCGGCGGCGGCGATGGCGGCGGAGCTTGTGAATTTGGCAGCGGGCTCTTATGCAGAGACCTTGAGATGAGACTCGCCTTACCATTCAACAGCGATGCTGCGGCTCGTAGCTACCTTTAAAGTGTACCTACCACCTCAAAACATTTAGCAGCACCAACGTTGCATTCTACTGGATAACAATCTGGCGGATAACGAACCCGGTTCGAAAAATATCCACCTCGATGAATCATTCACATAAGCCGATTGTAAGAAACCTCAGTTTATAAGAGAAAAACAAATTAATATTTATTTATAACTTATTTAAACATGCACTGCATTTAGAAAAAAAGAAACATATCAGAACGTATCGACTTGAGTTGCGGATGAGCGGATGATTGACTTCTACGCAACTCCTGACGCAGCTGAGGTCGAAACGTTGTGATGTAATTGTCTCTTTTTTCGTAATACAGAGTTTATTTAATGAGCTGGATCTATTTATTTACTATATTTAACAATTGTTAAAAGACATCGTGATAAATATGCTTGTTCGCATTGACGGAAGCAATGTGTTTTCGGTGAATAGTACACAGTTAGCTCTCGAAATGAATAGTAGCGCGCGCTCCGCCAACTCAACTTGCACCAAGTCTACCTCGTACAGGGTTTTCACGAAACACGCGCTCTCGTTCGCAGGAGATAAACAGAGAATACCGAATGGTCTCTTCTAGGCGACCTCACATAATTTCACCGAGTGTGTCCTTCAAATGGTTTACATTAACGTACAGGACGTCCAAAATTAAACAATATTTCTGTGACTTAAAGGAAAAACGAATGAACTCCACTTTAATGTGTTTACGAGAAAAACACGTTTGATATTTGAGAATACTGATTTAGGACAATGTTTTGGTATTTTGTAATGCATAGCAATAGTAACGCCAGTTTCTTGCATTATAAAAGAAACAATGTTTTCTTACTCTGAATATTAAGAAAACATTTTTTGGTTAACTTTCCCTTATTTTTATTCGAGCTAAACATGAAAAGTGGGGAAAATCATTTATTTCTCCTACTTTCAATTTTAAAACACAAAGGAGAAGAAGGCAGACCTCGTCAAAGTACGTTGCCACTTTTACGACCATAAGGTGATGATTTTTACAAATCATTACGCATGTTCCGTCGAATGAAAATGGGAGACGGGACCGGGATTCGAACCCGGGACCTTGAGCTCTACGCGCTCATGCGCCTANCGGGATGGCGCAGTCGGTAGGCGCATGAGCGCGTAGAGCTCAAGGTCCCGGGTTCGAATCCCGGTCCCGTCTCCCATTTTCATTCGACGTAACATGATTAATCTGTTACCTGGCGGTGAGGTTCACCGCAATCTAAGAGATTTCTAAATCATTACGCACTAAACGCTACTTTTTACAAATCATAAAACTATGTATGTAGCATATGTATATATGTAACTAGATAGCTAGTACGTACTAAATAGTACGTTTTAGAGCTGAATAAATTGTCAAATCATATAAACAATAAATTTACATGAATTATAGGAAAATATATTCTTTTTCGAAAAGTGGAGTTACTTCGTTTATCCTACAAGCTCCAGATATATTTGCTAAAAGTTATTGTATTTATTAACATTCATACAGGTGGTCAAATTAGACCATCAGTCTTTCAATACCTCATTTAGAATTATTATAAGAGGAATTAGAGTACACTGTCTCGGAACTGGAATACCACGGCCAACCATCGTTAAACTCCGAAAATGTTCCTCGGTGAACCAGTAGATAAGATATGATAATAGCATCAACATTTTGCATCACCATTGCGAGTACTTTCCTTGAACGTGTATAAAGCGAACTAAATGAGGTATTGAAAGAAAATGTGAAAAGTCNAAGCGAACTAAATGAGGTATTGAAAGAAAATGTGAAAAGTCTGTTCATCAGATTCAGAATCGAGTCAACAAGAAAAAAAATCGGAATCAATGAATCCATTTTAACTGAACTACGAAACTTGGCGAATTTCTTAGAATATTAGGATTTAAAAAATGTATTTTTGAGGTTGTACATGACATTTTTTTTTCTAACGAGAATCACTTTTACTGAAAAAAAGAAAATAAAGATGATTCCGGAAATATTAAATTTACTTTACGTGAGCAAATTAGACGTCACAATGCTAATTATTAGCTCATGACTTCTCAACGGAGAACTCATACCGTTTCCACACGTGAGTCGAAACAATTATTTTAAAAAATTCCCGATCTCTTACATCGTCCAGGAATAATACATCAGAATAAACAAAATTAGGTTGAGAATCAGCTCAGAGAATCGAAGGAAAATTAATTTTTCTACACTTTTCAGAAGAGTTGGTATTCATTTAACCTTCTTGATTTGATTCGTACACATCTGTATGACAATGGGAAGTTGTCAAAGTAAAATGAAACTTGGGGTTTTATTAGTGCAACAGAGAGCTGTATTATTCCGTGTACTAAACGACATAATGTGCAATAATACCAAACGTTACATCATAAATTAACAAGATTTTTTGCAACCATATTCTAGTTCTATTTTGCAATGTATTCCATCCTTGAATTCATGGTATATAATATTTTATTTACACTCAAAACGTCCCCCAAATTTAAAATTATTTAACCAAATATAACTTTAGAGATGAGAATGAATGAGGTAGACCGCGAAAATCGAAGATATTAACATTTTAAAAAAAATTATTTTAACCACAAATACAACATATTATAGTAGTTTATATTTTCATGTGTAACAGTAGAAGGTATGTTATACATGGAAACCCAACCACTCTCCGAACATTGTATATGCATGTGTGTTGTTTCTAGGTTAAGAAACATCTGCAATGCATACCTCACAAAAAAGTGAATCATTAACAATTTTCTTGCTGAATGTTACTCTACCATTATATAGTTGTAGCTTGAAGGTCGCCGTAATAGCTTCACGCACACATCGGCCTCCGCAAGAAAATTAATAAAATCCACCCATAAAAGACATTCATCCTAAAGGTAAGCAGAAAACTGTAAAAAATCGTGTTTATGTCTTGCACAGTAAAGTTCAAACTTAGACTATGATTATTGTCATTGAAACCCCTTGTGAGCACTTCCTTAAAGGAATTAAGAAGTGCAGTCTAGTTATTTCTAGATTTAACTAAGTAATCAGTTCATTTATTGTTTTGGTGGTCAGCCACCAAATATTTGTTTCAGTTTCTAAATATAATCTTCCTTAGAAATTAAAAAGTGTTTTGCGATCAGTGCAAGAGAATGAAAGACTGGTATAGCTGTACAATTTTCTGGATACAGCAACTTTTCTGACCGAAAGCGGTTGTTTGAGTTAGTGTGAAATATAATCATGAAGTTAATAATTCTATTCGACATATCACATCTCCAACATGCTTATATCTCATTTAGTAATAGCTCGTACTAAATGGTGAGTGGAATTAAGACACGTATGAAAAAATTGCTACGTAATAAATTCGTATCAAAACCCCTTCATGGCCAAACTCTGCTACCGACCACTAAAATATTGTTAATATTTTAATCAAAACCGCTGAAGATGATCTCGGATACCACCAACCATTTCTAGGCAGTGTGATTGAGACGCATAGGAAGCGTCATCGCCTAAATCACGCTGTATCAAATTTATTTTCAAAAAAGCAGTTACAAACTGCGTATGACCACGTGGAGAACAATAAACTAATTTACTCTCCAGAAGCAAGCAAGGGACCATATCATCAATTCCGATTAAGGGCCCTAAACCCGAGGCTGATTTAACATTTCAGCACACACCTAAGAATAAAAGTAGTTCGGTACATGTTATAATATTAACAGGATACCAACAAATTTGTATTTAATAAAACACAAAAAATGTCATTTCACAAGTACGTATTATTATCATATTATAGATTATTCAGAAAGTGTTGTTTGTAAGTCGTAACTATTTAATAAAATTCAATTCGTGATTTATTATTTCAATAA
>NNCF01125993.1:308279-325623 GCA_002313205.1 Laupala kohalensis | reverse complement strand
GGGGCACACAGTCATAAACCTAATGTGTCAGAATTAATATTTAACTTGGCATGTTCGATGTGAGAAAATAGAGAATTGTATTCGGGATTACCCCATCAGATTATACATTATGAAATTATTTTTTTTATAATACTAAATATTGAAATATTTCTAAAAGATTAAAAATAGACAACTAAATTAATTTGTTGATAAAAAGCAATATATCGTCGGATAAGGACAATAAACCGAATATGAAAAGCACAGAAGACTACACATATGCATTAACCCGTTTGTCTTTTCCAGTACTCTTGAAACTATAAAATGTGTCTAAAATTATTCTACTTCATCCGCATTTTACCTCATTTATATTCTACTATTATCTCAGGAGTAATTTGCAACTAAATAAAAGAGAAAAATATTTGACACGATTATATCCGTAACACTGTGCTCATAAGTGGTTCATAATCCTCGCAGTACATTTATTCTCATTTCTTCATTATCATGTCCTTGAATCCTGGAGAACTCAAAAGATATTCTTCCAGGCGCAAGTTTCATAAAACTATTATCGTTACCGCAGGCGAAAAATCCCCCAAAGAACTTCATGATAAATTGGGAATTCATACTATGTGGTAATAAGTATTTAATAACTTTTAATACATAATATTGTTCGGACGTTATACTTTTGTACCATATTAACCTGCCAGAAGTAAATAACATCTATAAAACAACACTTCACCTAAGTGATAAAATTAATTTTCAGTGACTCGTCATGTTCTCCCTTTAATTCAATGGAAGTTACCGATATAACTTGGAATCAATCTGTTTTCCACCTTCCTGTGTTTATCAATTACGCAAATCCTCACACCAAATCACTTTCGCGAGACTCAAAGAAGAATTTCACCATAATTCGATTCCGAAATCACTTAACCATAATAACGGAGCAAAACCAACGTAACATTAGATGATTTTTACTTTCCCATAGAGTTTTTGAACGAACTGACCTACATTAATTATTTATTTTCTTATTTATACTTATATTGTATTATTTTCGAAATAAACTTAATTACTTGGATTCATTACGCAGTCTCAATACGAAATATAATCAGTTGTGACGTCATATTGGGCAAAATTACCCAAGGCAATTGGTAAGAACGATGACCTGAACTCATCAATGAAGGTAAAACAGCCCTCGTCTTCAGGAGTGGAGATACCAATGGACAAGGAATTCTAATGAGATCATGTTCATTCTGTGAATAGTAACATAGTGAGTTCGGCTCTTCAATAACTGAAAAGGTTCCTTTGGTTGATTTAGCAGAGTAGACAGTCACAGTATTTATAGTGTTGGCAGGGCATTAGAGAGAAGAAGAGGTGTGCTGAATCATCTTCCGACAAGTTGGCAGCGACAGAAGAACAAAGCGCACGCACTTCTCTTGCCGCATTCCTCGTGCGTCTCTTGAGAACTACGATAAGGGTAAGAGGTTAAACAACGGGTCGACGGTAATGTCAGAGCTCTATGACCGGATTCCCTTTTGGCACAAGACACTCAACGACGTCCTCGACGTGTCTGTGACGGTAGTAGAACAGGTATACAACACAATTTCTTGTCCTCCGGGAACTTGGGAAACAGTTCGGATTTCTTTTCTTCGTACAGTGACACGTGTTCCAGGTTCAGNGGGGGGGGGGGGCTAACCGGGAACATTTTTGTTTAAAAATTCTGGGTTCACAACACAAATTACCTTTAAATAAAATGTATCAAATAAATGATTAACAATTAACAATATGGTATTGTTAATAACAATTATTTATTAAAGTAATTAATGGTTTATTAATTGTATTAACCCGGTATTATTAGTTTTATTGATCTGTATAATCAATTTGATTAATCTGGTATTATTAATTTGATTAATCTGGTATTATTAATACCAACAACACTTATTACTAATAACTATTATTAATCTGGTAACACTTTTACAAAGTATTCGATACATCAACTTCAATTTTATCTGTTAAGAGTTCAGGTCCAATGGGACTGTAGCCCCCTTAGATCCGCCACTGCCTCCACGTAAGATATTGGAGAGGTGGAGAGCACATTAATGGTGGGGCGATTTGACATATGTAGGCAATCTATTGTTTGAATATTTATTTCAATTTTAGAAAGTTGAGTTACAAATGTCGTAGCCTTTGAACTATGTCGATATTGAATAAAAACCTTACGTACAGAATAGATCTCTGGAAAAAAAATGTTGACAGAAGGATTTTCAATTCACTTTTATCAAATAGAGAAATATTTCGAGTAAATCGAAACTTTATCTTTTTCATAAGGCATAGTGCTATAGACGAGAGCAATACAAAATGTCTCAGAAATTCACGTACAAAATTGGACGGATGATTGAGCACATTAATAGGAACACGAAATCATGAAGGTACGCATGTCCGGAAATGTCTAGTAAAGCACCTGATACGAGGAAGTAATGAAGTGATATAGGTGTTGAAAGGCGAACAACAACAAATTGGAAGAGATGTTCAAAGTTCTGTCCATTAACGGCGATGCAGATTTCTCGCACCGACGTCGCATCGATTGGCGAGTTATTCTCTACTTTGAGTCTCGCGAATCCTGGAAACGACGGTACAAACCGTATATCGCTGCTTATGAGCCGAAATTTGAACATTTATTCCAATTTGTTGTGGTTCAACTTTGAACACCAATATCACTTCCTACTTCCCCTTAACAAGCTCTTTACACACCATTTTGTCTTTTGTTTTCATTCTATTTTCGTAACTTTACATCTCCTTCGGGAGACATTTCCGGATAGGTGTACTTTAATGATTTTTTTGTTCCTTCTAATGTACTCCATCTCTCCCGGTTTTCATGTGTAGTTCTGAGACGTGTCTTCAAAAAAGTCTCAGAAAAAATTTGGTTCAACCCAAATATTTCTCTTTATAAAAAATAATGGAAAATCCCTTTGTGAACTTAATTTTTCAGAGACCTACTCTGTACGCAAGGATCTTATTCAATATGGACATAATTCCAAGGCACTTGCAACTCTATGTTATAAAATTGAAATTAATATTTAACCCTCCGTCTACCAGTGGGGTCCGTACGGACGCCAGAGCATCTTTCGCGACGTGTATAAGGGGCCATTACCAAGGAAAATGATTGATATTCCATGACTTTGTTCCTTTTATTCCTCTAATTAGATCAGTACCCTTTTTTAATTTATTTTGAAATAAGGCATTATATTTTCAAAAATATAGCACCGTCTACCATTGGGGTTCGTGTGGACCCCGGGAACAAAATGTATTAAATTTTTTTTTTCTATTTATGAATATCACATGGTTTTGCGTTTGAACTGCTTTGCTGTTACTTTACACGAAATGTTCTTTGATATTAACCTATTGTAGACTATTCTTCGACAAGTTTATATCGTGTAAAACAACATAAAATAACCTTTGACTATCTGTGTTATGTTTTAGAACTGCAATTTTTTGAAACTAAAATCTCCAGCTTGTGGGACCATAATACATTCTTCCTGGATGACTGAGAGCCCGGTTTGTGTCCACCAGTGAAATATTCCTGTCTACTTTTGAAGTGCGAGTTCATGATAACAGAATGTATATGCGCACCGACATACTTTTCTCATCTATATCTTCAATTTTAGGCGCATAAGGAACCTTATGCTTTATTATTGGATGGGAGTTTGGCTACTATTATTTTTCCGTCTTATGATGAATGTGAGAGTGACGTATCTGGTGAAATGTTCACGTTTTGCTTAATCTACCTTCACAACTTGAACGAACACCAATTGATCTATCACGCGAGATGAAATTCCCATAAATCAAACAATGAGTGGGAAAACACTGAAACAAATGAAAAGGGGACATTCGAAAATGAAATGATTCGGCATTTTGAGCTAATGGTTCAGTTTTATGAACAACTAATAGAATGTTATGTTTTACGTCAGCAGTCTGGTCCATCTCCTTGGAGCTCAGACCTTCCCAGATTGTAACATCAATTCTATTATTCATCCCAAATGTTTTTGATGCAGAGAAATGTGTAAGATACAACTGAAAACTGGAATGATATAGTAAGAATAATCGAGAGTGAATCATGTAAAAACATGGACATCGAAAAAATGGACGTAGTTGATAGACGGATTAGTAAATTATCCATTACTAAGAAAGTAAAGGTGGTAATTCTACGTACAAGATCCAGTCACTCATCCTAAAATTGTCAATACCATACCATAAAAAGGCATGTTAGATTTACAGCAATAGTGCAGGTAGCGTAGACACTGATGGTCAGACGATTCGATGCTACACTGCGCATTGACTGAGCAAGAGATGGCCATTAGTTATTTTCTAGTGTCAAAACTCATTGAACGACACTCTAAAGTTGGAATCGATCACCAGTGTATTTACACTTGTTCGAGAAGTTTTATTTATAAATAAATAAATAAAAGATTATGATTTATAACAAATTCATACAGAAGAAAAACTACTAGTGTATTTGCAAGGAAATCACATAAAATAATAAAATGTTTCTTGAGTCTTTAAAAAAATTCAGCAACAAATTGAATTTTTTTAAAATCTCGAGAACAACATCCCTCCACTATCATCCTTCTATTAACAATGCTCTTGTTCAACGAACAGCTATTACTTGCACAGAGCTTTCGTATATTACATGAATTTGCATTCGCGTGAGTGATGGTAGAAAACTCAAATAGCGTACTGTGTCATCGAGACCGCTTCACACAATTTCTCGAAGTTTGGTAACATTCAGATTACAAGAAAACAGAAGAGAGAATAATCAAGGATAACTAAAGAGAGGAAGATGAGAGAGACGTTCAAGGAAAGAGAAAAGGCAGTTAACAAGTAGACATATGCGCGAGATGAGAAGTATTTTTCCATTAAAAAATCGTACGAAAAAATTAAATATTTGTCATGACATGAAAAATATGTATTAAAAATTAATTTTCAAGAAAATTGGTTTAGTTTCTCGCAAAAGTAAGTTGTTTTCTTCCGAAAAAAATAATAAAGGTTTAGGAAACTTGGAGTCCATGTGGACCCCACTGGTAGTCAGGGCCATAAAATATTTGCGGGAGTCGGAGGGTTAAACAATAGATTGCCCACTTATGTCAGAAATTTTGCGAGATATTTTAGTGCTTCTTTGATATCTTGAAGATTTCTTCACTCACGAGCTTAGGAGTTCAAAAAAATAAACGCGAAATGAAATCATTAATTATTACACAGTAACACTTTTTAAGAAAAACTACCTGAAGTATAAAGTTTTTTGTTATTAAAATGAAAAAGATCTATTTAACTTATTCCACCGAGTGTGTCGTTTTCACGAACATCTTTTAAGTAGGTCTAATAGTAATAAAGTTAGTTGTATTAATTATTATGAAAAAAGATTTTTATTAAATTATCCACGCCTGCTAAACGTACCTTCTTTACAACGATGTTATTTCCCTTTCCTTGTCAATTGATTTTCGTTCATAATGTTATGTGCGTCGGGATGTGGAGAAAGGAAAAACGAAGGAATGCAAACGAACCGTAACACTGAAATGACAGCTGAATAAGACATACTTAAAATGCAACTACGAAAAACTCCCTCTGTTTCCAATAAAGATGTGCTTGTTAAGAGAAGTTGATGAAAGAATTAAGTGGATGTGAGTTGGAACTAGCTTTGGCGTAGTTTACAACAGGTCATGAATCAGCCTAATTCCACTTCCAAGGACACTGAATGCGTCTTCACGAGATGTCGGCACCGAAAACACATAAGAAGAAACAACGTGTTGAAAGATCGGAAAGTGGGAATTTCTTTTGAATAAATGAAATTTTATGTTTCTATTTCAGTAGATTAGATGGTTATCGTTTTCATGTAATAATCATGATTTTTATTACTTACAGATTTTCCTAAATGTATGTTTACTTCATACGTTTCAGAGAAACGTATGCACCAAAATACAACTTTTTTATCTATTCTTTGTCGTGATGAAGAATCACCCCACGGCCGGTATTACACGGTCATATTTCTGTCATATATGTGATAAAAGATATGATTAAAGAGATTTGTCGAAAGTTTTCTCAACGAGAACCTATGTCATAAATATATGATTTTAGTCGAACTATGTGCAATAAAGTGTCATATTCTCGGTCATATATCTGTGATCATAGATATATGACATAGAAATATGACCGTGCAATACCGAACTAAGACAGGGAGAGTTAAGTTCATGACTAAAGAAAGCAAATCGAGTTGCTTCATCTAAAGTTCGTGCATTCGAGAGCGTATGCTCTGGTAAGTTGTGATTTCATAGTGTGTAAAGAAAGAATTGCTTCACGTGTACAGGAACAGTACATCCTTAATGGGCAGTAGAAATGACGTCCTCGGATATTACCGCTCCTACCTATAACGATTGTGATGGATGTATCTCACTCGTTGCACAATTATGTCGAGGAATATGAAGAGGAGAAAAAGTTATCGGAGTGTTAACTTGAGAGTGAAGACAGGGAAGAAAGTAATAAATCACCAGCTAATACGGACTGATACGTAAATTTAAGACTTCTGAAATATTCACAGCCCTGCCCCTTAGCTTACCTCCAATCCCACCTAAACATACAAACATTTTTCTTCTGAAACGAAGAATAATTTCATGTGGTTCGACACGTTTAATCCCTCCTCCCAGCCAATGGTCTGTCCCGACTGATCGTCTCTTGCTCGCTTCCTCGTGACTCTCGTGCGCACTTCACGTCGCCGATCGGATTCTTTTCCCACGCGCTTACGCGGCTCCACTGAAATAGCGGCGCATCGTATTAATAGCCGCGGAGCGCCAAGCGCATCGCAGAACGCCGCTAACGTCGTAATCGTACGCACTTCATACCACGCCGCTACTTCCAGCGTCCAAAGCTACGCTCGAGATCAAGCGGTGGCGAGAAACTAATTGCAAGTGGGGGATGATGAAAGAGGAAGTTCTGTACGGGGAATGATGATTCTCGATACTCTCTTATAGTGGAAGAAGAGTCATGAGGGAGGAACCTAGAGACCACGTGAAAGTCAAGGAACCTATGTCAGTATTGCGAGATTGCCGACTCTTCCTCTCGCTGTAGATACGAGGGTGTTTTACTCGTGTGAGCAAAATCTTGGTGGGTTAACGTTCGAATATTGCTGCCTACATCAGTATCATCAGAGAGCTTGATCTCTAACCTTTGGACTGCCTGAACTTAGCTTTTCCATGGGTGGCAAGTTAGCTCCATAGGTTACATCTCGTTACTTTTCTTTCGCTGCGAGGACTGTAGACAGATATTACACGTTCATATTCCTATGCATAATCGAAATATGTACGAAGGTTCTCTCAATGACAACATATCATAGACACATGCTCATAGTTCAGAGCTTGAGCATGTGCAGTCAAAGCAATGCTTCACTTTCTCTTCCCTTTCTCAAAAACGGATGTATGTGCTACGCTTTAATGGGTTTTCTGCGACCATTTAAATGACGAATAAGAAAGATGCATAACGTCAACTCGCATGCGAGAAACTATTTTTCACGTTCTACTTTCTTGTATTTGCTTGTTTTTCTTTCATACTTACTTCATTCGAAATTTAACCGATATGGTGACACCCCGAACATGTCTAGACAGAGCATTCCCTCACCAAAATTCCTTTCACGATCATATTTCTACGCCATAGATATATTTTGAAATATCTTTTATGAAATATTTTACCTTTTACACTCATTCTTAAGTTAAATAATATTGAACTGTTAGTCTCTATTTAATTTTTATGGATTTTCCCTTCAATCAGAGTATAAATGGTGAAACTGACATTTCATNCCCCCCCACTTTTTTTTTTTTGGCTTCTTACATGATATTTAAAAAGTGTAGTACATCAGCAGTTTCATCGTAATCCATGACTGCATTTTATTTAATATTATTTAACGCTAAATAAGAGGTCTATCTCTTCATTTTAAGCTTTTTTTCCTTTGAGGAAAGGTATATTTTGCTAGCTTAATGGTAAATCTAGCAGAGTAAAATTTTCAAAAACAAAAAGAACAACAAATTTGAAATTAAAGATTAATTAGCATAAAGTTAGTATTAAATGTGTTTATTAAATATGTATCCCACCATAGTTCGTTTGCTACCTTAATGGACGTATTCACCGAGCATTTGCACGTTTTCCTGTCGGAGCGCGTGCAGATGAAAAATCACCTGATAAAAAGTATTTAAAAAATATGTATGCTGTAGGGATCCGGAAGAGAAGACAAAAATACTAATGCACCTGATAGCATTGTAACTATAGAGTCGCGGTAATATGAACTGCTCAGGTAAACAGAAATATATTTGTATCAGTCAAAACGAGCTTTGCGTGTTCGGGATACACGTCCTATACACTCCATCCACTACGAAGCACAATGATATTTTTACACAAAACATTACATCTTTAACATAAATTAAATGTGGTACTACCAAATTACATAAGTTAATTCAAAAATGCAAAAGCATGAATGCCGGCAACAATACTTGTAAAAACTATTCACTATTTTTTTACAAAAACTAATATCTTCTCCAAACTAGAAATTCTAGGATTTTTAATCATATCAACATTTTTATCTTTTAAAAGGAAAGTTATATCAAGTGTTCTCTTAAGTAAATAATGCACACATTCAAATTTAAAAATGTTTTTCGCATAAATTTCTGGGACCATTAAACAAACCATGAAACAACGAAGTCAGAACTCAAAAGCAACAATGAATGAAATAATTTCTTCGGTAAAGTTTCTCATATATACTATTCTCTGGCGTATTTTCAATTTTTCTGAAGGTTGAAACATTATAAACAAATTATATTTTTTAATCTTACTTTTTTTATGATCTCATGTATAGCTACTGACAGGGACGGATCCAGGATTTGATTTTGGGAAGGGTCTATGGAGAAAAGGTTTTGCGCACAATATTATTACACATTTTATAAGAACACAAATAAAACACTTCCATCGTAAATTTATTTTACTAATAAAGCACCATAATTCCAATTCCAATTTACTTATTTTCTTTTCTTTTATAATTTACATTAAATCGATTATATTTTTATTGTAAAATTTTATCGAGGTAGTTTTGTATTAGAGAAGTGACTCAGAATTTCTCTAGAGTGCGAGTATACTAGTGAAATGTCGCAGCCCTATGCTAGTGTTCTCATGTTGGAATGGAAATCTATAAAATCAAGGTAAGTCATCGTACACAGAAAGGTAAGTCCTACACAGAAAGGTAAGTCGTCATCCTACACAGACTTGATTAGTTCGTCTTTTTGCTTGGTGAAATGAATTTTTTTTTCGAAGTAAATGAAAAACTTCCTTTTCTATTTTTACCACGTTTTCTGGGAGGGGCACGTACCCTCCCCCCCACCCTATGCCCTCCTTTGGATCCGTCACTGGTTATTCATACAAGACTTCTCGATTGACAAATAAAAATAGGAACGCGTAAGTGGGGCGCCCTCAAAAATTTTCCTCGGGGTTTTTTTTTTTAAGGACGGGAGATTAAGTTACATATGCTAACGCGGGAACAGAAGGGGAAGTTCATGCTGTGACACTCGTATTGTCCTGTCAACAGTGTGCAATTCATCAAACCAGGTGATATCAATCACGTTGCGTTCGCACAGAAAACAAAATGTACATCGCACGTGCACGCAAACAGCATAGACACGGAGTAGACTGATGATGCGTCCGACTTTTGCGTGTTTCGAAGATAAATGACTTATGTATACATAGCGGGACACATTCTGAAAATAATTACTTCAGACTAGAAAAAAAATGTGTTATTCGTATTACCTTTCAGATGTTCCTCGTAGGAATATTTAGTAGAGTTATGAATAGTTTAGAAAAAAATCGATAAAATTTACTTCACTTATGTTAAGTTGAATGAAAATGGGAGACGGGACCGGGGTTCGAACCCGGGACCTTGAGCTCATGCGCTTACCGACTGCGCCATCCCGTTCGAAACCCGGTCCCGATCCCTTTTTTATTCAATTAATTAATCTGTTACCTGGCGGTGAGGTTCACCGCAATCTAAGAGATTTCTATCAAAGTTTACTACACGTAAAATTAGTATCGAAATATTTAAAACTTTGATTGAAATCGTCTTATACCCAACAATTATTTTTGAGTTTATTACAAATATGATTTATTATAAAGCAGAAATCTCAATATCTAATTCCTCATATCTTGCGTTTTGTATACATCCAATACTTACCAATACTTAATCAACTGATGTGATTGTGGTATCATTACAAAGATTTTCTGGACTTTGGAAGGCTCATAATCTTAAAATTCAACTATGAGTTATAATTCATTTCCGAATGCAAATTCAATTCTGTTAGTGATAGTTGTTGGATTTCATGCCAATTTTACGGCTGACCGCTGAATAATTCGATGTAGAATGTATTTACATCATCAACTGTATCCTTAGTGATGCTTCACGGGCATATAAACCTCGTTTAAAACCACAGAACTAACACTGTAAATGATGCGCCAAAGAAAATAAATTAAGTTTGTTATTAAGTTTATTGGGAGTCGATGTGGCTCGGAGGGAAGAGTGCTGAGCTGCTGCTCGGACGGCCGGGGTTCAGGAATTTTTCTCATTCGTCAATGCCGAGACTGACATTCGGGCCCACTCAATATGCTGTAAATTGAGCACCGGGTATATCCCGTTGCCAAACCATCTCGTGCCGAGGCTAAGAAATAGAGTTCTACCCTCCGTGAACCCCATGGGGACGCGTTACGACCAGTGGGGAGGGGGGGAGTTTGACTAAGTTTACTGCGTTTACACGTTAGTGTGACTGCGAAATCTCCGCATGGGTCTCCTAGTCGTCGTCACTGTCAAGCATCTGGCCGCGCAGACGAAGGCAGATATACTTTCGCATTCCTGACAAATTTCATGTCTCTAGCAACGGTTCTCACAGTTCCCTGGCAGTCAGTTCCTGTACTTAGACAATGTTTTGGGTAGACTACACCGCTTCAGTTTCTCACCTGAAATAGTTGTTCACTCGGAAAAGTAAGTCCCCGACCAGCTTTTGCCCAAAACCTCCCTTTTCCGTTGTGTTTCAAATATGTTAAGGCGCCGTCGAATGAGATAGATAAAATATCATCAATCAATAAGTGTAGAAAGAAAATATCTATTTATTATTATTTATTTGCTTGATTTATGCCTTTTGGCGAGGTTCTTCCACCTAACCGTTGGACTGGTACGGGAAGGTCAGTTTGTGGTACCGAATCGACATTTGTCTGGAGGAGGGGAGGGGAACTCCGGCTGAAAACCTCACCTAGTTTGGCCGAGCAGGGTTTGAACCCACGCTCTACCTCTCAGTGGGATCGTGGAAGCGAAGATGCTACCACTAGACCACCGCTGTCAGGTTAATAAATTACTCAATCCTACTGGTTCATAGTGTGGTCCTAGAGAGAAATATCGCTATATCGTGTAAACGGTCACGTGATTTTTGAAGAGCCACTGCACACCAGAAGTCACACGCCGCCATCCGTGGCGACAGCTATTCCTCTTCACATTCCCTTTCCGAATGTGTCTATAAAGTTGGAATGATAAGGAACTGCTGCGGTTGCTACTGACGCTGCTCGTGAAAATAACAATAAAACTCTTCCGCTCCCTCCTCACCCCGCTCGAAGGTCACCTGAATCCGGTAGACAGCGCCACTCACAAGGACGTCGTGGTAACCACTCTGAGCTCATCACGCGCCAATCACAGAGAACAGGGGACTCCAAAACACTAGTTGTTGTTCCCAAACATTAGAGAAGTAAACAAAGAAAATATGTCTTTTTCAAACGACCTTCACTGCATCGTTTCTTCTTCTTACGAAAACAAGTCTTCCGCGAGAGATGCTCCTATTCTGAGCAAATGGCGGAATGTCATTTAATACTTTTGTTATTATTAATCTCGAGTTTTTACTGCACATAATATCTACGATTCATTTTGGAATAATATATGGATAAAAGTACGTATTTTATTCAATTTCTTTTATAAATATTAAACCCGCCACTGCCCTTGGGCCCTTGATCGGAATTGATGGGATGGTCCCTTGCTTGTTTCCGGAGAGTAACTTACATTATCACCCACGTGGTCATACGCGGGTTGCAACTGCTTTTTTGACAATATAGTTGATTCATTATTCTCGTAAGTATGGAGGAAGGTTGTATCTTTTCGTTTAATGACTTATTTACATCTCATATCGTATTTCATTAATTCAACTTAAACGACGTTTTTTAGACAATTTCTTTTTATTTCACGCGATTTAACGTTTCTACTCTTCTTCGAGTTTTCGTCAGGAACAATTGACATTCACAATTTGTTATTACATAGTTACATGACGTTTCAAATAAATAAGTGATTTAAGTAAATATTAACAAACAATTATATAATGCAATCATAAACATCCGAGAGTCTGTTCATAAATTTAAACAATTTCGGGTAGATTTAGTCTATAACATCTCTCATGTGTATTTTTAAAATTTTGTTTCTTTATCTAAACTCTCAAAATCTTCCCATATCATATTATGATTATTATTTAGATAATGATTTACTATTGCATTTTTTGTCATTCTTCTATGGTCACTATTATCTTGAGACATCGAATTGTCTGCTCTATGTAACAAACTGAACAAATCTAACACTCTATTCCATAAATTACTTTTTTTCCATTTGATTTTTCCCTGTTATCTTGTTGTTTAGTTATGACACCGCCCTAATATTTTCTTATATTTTTTCACTTATTCCGGTTTCCTTTCCAAATAATTTATAAGGCTTGCATGAGACACACAGATTGGACCGAAATACTCAGTTATTATGATTCTCCCGTATTACTTTTAATATTATAAACTGTCTTTTTACGTCCTCTTTATATTTATTTACATCATATCAACAAATCATTTCGATGTGTATTTATCAAAGAATTGCGTTCCCATGCGTTCAAAATCTCGCACGTCTGTAAGTCAACGAAAAGTATTTCGCTAACATTCCGGGTACGTGAAGTTATGCGTAGGTAGCATGTTTGTTACGTTTCAGTTGACCACAACATGAATGTTTGAAGAGCTGGCTGCATCTAAAATCAGTAGTTGTCATCCTACATCAAAACCAAAAAAATGTATTAGATTTTCTATTTTGATTCTTCCTTTAACGGTATTAAATAATATTTTACGAAATATATATTAATATTTTTATTAAGTTGAGAACGTAAAAAGTCTTCACTTATGACTTATCCGGAAATTAATTACTTGTCCCATATTATCCTATTTTATAGTACTGAAATTTACGTACAACTCTGGAAGTGTCAAAATAATACGGATATATCATAAGACAGACATTTAAAGCAACTGCAAGAATTATCGCGTCTGATACACGAGTCAACTAATGAAAAATATTTCGTACGTATCTCTTAGGAGACTTCGAATAATTCTCATGACACATCTCACTCCACAGATTTGAATTTTATTGACTACATGACACATTGCGAATATAAGAAGCACATCGTTCACTTCGTGTGTCCTATGCGAAGCGATGAGCTGATCACGATGCAAAACAGAATACGGTTAAGGTTACACTCTCCAGATGTTTTATTCGGTGAACACGTGATATAAATATTCAGGTTATACAGACTCAATTCTTTCGTTATTCGCCATACAACTAGAAAGTATTCATCGAATTAACACATTATACGAAAATAGGGTAACATTTTGGAAATGGATAAAAATAATTAAGTATCATTTTATTCCGTACACGTCTATCGATATAGTTACAATCAAGAGAAGTTTCTTTGAACTGTGCCCAGAGTAGTTTTAACCAAGTTTACAATTTTACGTGAAAAAAATTCTCGGAAAAATATTTAAATCATCAAAAATAAATATGATGAAATATTTAATGATCACGTATTTGATAGATTTAAATCTGTTTACATGAACTAGGAACTGCGCGTTTCTATTTTTCCCTGCATACAAAATGAAGATACGAAATACACACGTCTAAAAAGTTTGCACTAGATAAATTGTAGAATGTTTTTCAATTCTTTCGCTTGAAAGAAAAATGAAACCAAAAACAAACTCTTCAATGAGACAAAGAAAAGAAGATAGTACTTCAGATGGAAACTACAGAAGAAATATGCTTCAAAAGACACACAAGCCGTGAGTGCAAAAAATTCTGACTTTCAATGTTTCTGTTCCAAATTTTATGACCGTACACATCGCTGATCGTAACGCTGAAGGAAAAGAATGTTAATCTTTACAGAAACAAAGCCAACTCGGCTGACTCAAATCCCCGGCACTCTATCAGTTGTTTCTTTGCCTTTGATAACAAAAAGCTGGTACAACCGTTGAATGTTCTACTTTGAGAAGCATATTTTAATACTCATGAATGATATCCCTCTAGAAAATTCTATTTAATGAAAAATGTGATACAAGAGAAAATTATTCATGAAAAGATCACATGATTCAGATATAATGACAGTTGAAACTAAAATACAACCTTAGACACTTGCTCGTGGTTGATAGAGTAACCACTCACAAAGCGGGTTATGATCCAGTTTCTCTCGTCAATAGTACATTTTGAGAACGGGTCGATATAAACATAGGAAAATATGCACTAAAAATCAAAATAAGTGCAGAAGAAAAACTAATATGCATTAAAAAATACGTTATGCTTATTACTAAGAAAGTGCAAGTGTAAAATAGGTTACATGAATAATACCACTGAGGTGTTTCATATAGTGTAAGCTGAATTTCAATAATAAACATGTAAACTTTGTACATTTTTAGGTTAAATTATTGTAATAAATCAAATTACAAACAAAAGTATGCATTTATACGCACTATTAAATTAAATTCAAAGGTTAAAAATGCTAGAAATCGATTCTTCAAGCCATAGAAATTCAGGGAGGAAATATGAAAAACATTCAAAATCCGATTCCTGATTATAACATGTTAATCCCAAACCTTCAAAATAACATATTTCGTTTTAATATGTTGAAATGCACTTTTTCGAATGTCAATTCTGTTTTTTATTGACAACTATTGATGGGCGATAAAATATACACCACTTTTCACTTTTTCTTACTTCACTTTCTTTCATATTTATTGTAGGCAACATGGTCAATATATTGACCCAAAGAAAGAACTCATAGCATGGATAGAACAATAACCACACAGCGGTTTGTGATTAAATTTCTCTAGTCAATAGTAATACTTTTTGTTTGAATCAGGAATAGGTGTAAATACATTTTTTTCAAAGGTCACTTCAATTTTTTAAATTACCAATAATTGTTGGTTGATAAAAATTATACCGCTGAATCAGCCACTTATATTTTCTTATTTCACTTTATTATTATTAATACTTACTCGTCTGGTTAACATCTATCTTTCATAATCAGGGTACATGTAGTACGGGAGTGCGACTTGTATAATGAGGGAAAAGGGGATTTGATAATAGGAGTGAGGAGAGTAGGAGTAAAAATAATATAGTGACCCTGAGAAGATAAGCTCCGAGACAAAAGTTACGATCCTCGAGGAGTGTGTAGGACGATTTTGTACGGTATGAGATGAGATAAAGAAGGGGGCGGTATGAGTGAAGATGATACCCACGTCTCCGGCACGGCACTACTAAGATGTTTCGTCCGGAAAAGAGATACGAAACAGAGAAAACAGAAAATAAAATAAAATAAAATGAACATAATGACAAATGATTGGTAAATGTTTGAAAAATGTCAGTCCGAGAATACGGAACGCCTTCCAACGTGCTGTAACAGTCTCTGACCCGCGAACTGTACATCTTGGATGATCTGACTCTAAAAGGAAGTTATCATCCGTGTGCTAATAAGAGTTCATGAAGGTATCCATCTCAGTTCCTGGCGTAGCCTAGTACTCCTTCGATCGCTTAGAGTTTCCTCGTTCGTTACACCACGTTCCATGGGCGCACTCTTTATGGCCCGTCACTAATCACAGGTCGTCGCTCATTCTCCAAGCACACGGCGTCTCCGCGAACTGGTACCGACCGCGATCAAAACTTCATTATTACTTTCCAATACTGACAGCCACTAACGTCTGAAACACATGATGGAGTCAAAATTGTTCCGGGTTTCCGTGATCTCAAATTATGTTCTAAGAAATTAACCCCGAATTTGGAAAACGAAGTTTTAAGATTAGAATTAAACTTATTTTTATAAATTAATAATAAACTTCACAGTCTAAAAAAGCTGTTACAAACTGCGTATGACCACGTGGAGGATAACAAACTGAATAGAACAAGTAATTCCTATTATCATTGGGACTTTGGGAATGGTCACAAAAAGAATTAAATAAAAATCTAGTAAAGATCTCAGCTCACATCCAGCGCAAGGCACTTTAAAAGCACGAAATTGAAAAACCTGATCCTGAGGAAGCTGGTTGCAACCTGGACCCGCTAACAAATGAAGTCTACGCTGACATCGACAGTCTTTAAGAAATAATAATATCCCAATAGTCATCTCGAGCACTGAAGTCATGCACAAATTTACTATGTAGCCTAAAGAAGCTAAACGTGAATTCTAACATTCGTAAGTTAATACAAAA
The DNA here is from genome assembly GCA_002313205.1 of Laupala kohalensis. Lineage (NCBI taxonomy): Eukaryota > Metazoa > Arthropoda > Insecta > Orthoptera > Trigonidiidae > Laupala > Laupala kohalensis. The sequence goes on along the minus strand of NNCF01125993.1, from coordinate 309,048 downwards.
AGCTGTTATTATTGCGACCGTGGTCATCGTAAGAGGATGTTCGGTGGTGATGTAGATTGATCACAGATGTATTATGTGTTGTATTTTGATTGTAAAAATCCGTACAACTAATGTTGCAAAAGTTCCACGAAACAGAAATTATTATTATTATTATTATTATATATGTAACGGATAATGAAACGAAATCTAATTTGAAGTATCGTCGCAATGACAATTGTGGCTGTTTGCGATATAATTGGAGAGGTAATACTGACTCGGGTGATCATGAGGAGGGGAAGGGATACATATATTAAAGTAACGGGGGAGGAGATTTCACAGCGTCAAACGCACTGGTGGCGGTAGGTACAGAAGTGGTCAAGACAGTGCCTCCAGATTACGGTTAGCAACCGCACTGGAGTAGGTAGAATTAGAAGGTTTTCTAATGCTCTATAGCTTCTATAACGTGAAATAATTCACTGATTGTAATAAAAAGGCAATGAAAGATACAATTTACCAAGAAACATTGTTTTCCAAATGATTTCGGATGATGTAAGTGTTATTAATTTCTCTTATACTTTGTCACGTCATTGTTATTGTAGCTATTCTAAATACTGAATACATATCTTTTTTTCATGCACGTTGTTTTTTATCCCTTTAATTATAATAGTGTATCTAACTGTACGCTACATTGGCACGGTTGTATACAATATCTCTGTAGCCCCATCCTGGCCCGGGTTTTTCTTCAGTTTTCCTCAGGGTAGTGGTGGATTCTCCATTTTGACTGCACATT
>NNCF01125993.1:271258-298382 GCA_002313205.1 Laupala kohalensis | reverse complement strand
CGTCAATTGAAAAAAGAAAGATGTGTATAAGAGACAACCATTGGTTACATCTCCTTACTTATCTTCAGCGACGAGGACCTCAAAACAGTTTTTCATCCACATTGATCCTCTAAAAACGTTCCGTGAGTAAGAAGTGCAAGTGTGAAAATGTAGGTCAGTCCACTTCGGGAACGGTTCTGTTTTGAGAGTGTCATGTTGACGTCTCTTAGTTTCTGCAACCGCTCAAGCCGAAATGCGGACTTTTTTTCTTTTTTGTTTTTTCGAACGGAGTTGAAACTAAAATCTGTACTTCTGTGCCTAAGTAAAATAATACACTTCCCAACTCAATTGAGACATAATTTTCCCCACAACGGTCTTAGGAATTCTGAGTGTGATTAGCTTCAGGTCTGAGAAAATTGTCTAAATTTTAAATTACCAACTTTTCGGACGGTTTTAAATTTACGTTAATTTAATTACAGCTTATTTTCCTCATTCACTTGCAACTTTGCATGTCATACATCTTGTTTGTCAAAAGCTGCACGGGAGAAAAATAAAACTTCGAGAATTTCTTAAACCTATAACAGAAAAGACTTACGTCGGTTGTTAATTATATGTCTGTCTCTTGTCTGAATTATTGAACGACGCCTACGGAAGTTTTCAACACAAGTATGAGATGTTATAGGACGTAAAAATATAAAAATGCTCTAGAATAGTAGTTAAGAAACATTATTCTGAAACATTATTTGAAAATAGGACAGAAAAATCACGCAGGAAATAATGCGGTGTACCTCATATTCAAAAGGACACTTATTCTATAAAAAGGCATAATATACTCTTCCTCAGATACAGCATGGTAATACATAAAATTTACACTAAAATCATGCTCTGAGGAATCCAAACATTTTGAAACATTCTGAGGAATCCAACTATTTTTATTTTCAGAGACATTTGGACCTACGCAGAAAATGTTCTATAGGATAAACAGAAAACACACAGTTTCCACAGTTTCTCTGTGTTTTACTCTCTTTTTTTAATAGCATCAAGGAGTTGTGTGCGTACATGTCCAAAGAGGCAAATTAAATTTTCTCCTATACTAACAATGGACGAAAAAATCTGTGAAGAACTGTTTCGGGCAATGTGGGTCTTAACAATGTTATAGCGTATATTTGTTTTAAAAGAAAAACATTATAGCGCTTTTCCTCCGTATTTCTTCAAAATAATCCCGTTTTATTTTGGCCAGTGAATCAATGAATCGTATCTTCATTACAAAAAAATGTGATTACTTTTCGGATGTAAAGACAACAAAATAGAGAAAAACAAAACTCCCATCTATCTCTGCGTCGTCAAATGAGTTTCGACGCTTATTCGACGCAATCTGATTGCGCTATTCACTTCAATCGTTTCAAAAGAATTCACTCTAGTGAGCGCACACTGAAAATCGACAGTTCTCAATTCGCAATGTGGGATTTTTCCGAGGATATTCGTATTATTTTCAGGATTTCGAAATTGTCTGAAGCTTTGAAACGAGATAGTATTTACAGATGAATGTAATGAGCATAAGGATGACAACTTCCAATAATTTTTATATAACGCAAAATTGTGCAGAGTTCTTGGATTTTATTCGTGATTACAGTAAAAGACGAAATCGTTTTGCTCCATTTTTTGGTCACGAGTCTCGTTTTGTTACGAAATAAAACAATTCGATAGCATTTTAATAATAATACGTCAACCAAAATATTCAGGTCATTCCAATATCTCAAAAAAAGTATCGAAAACATACTCAACAACTAAACGCACCCATGAGGACACAGCGTTCCCAGTGACAGCGATGTTCACCAATTTACATGACCTAATCAAAGAGATCCACGCAGAAGTCGCCGACGTTGAGCCGACTTGATCGTCGCGACGTATTTCGACGTGGACATCGAATCGAAAATCCCGACGTCAAATTGCGCGAAAGTCAAATTTAAATTATACGACTCAGTTATACGAAGAACCAATTCAGTGGTCACAAGATTGTTTTCGTAATAAACAAAATAGTCAATATTATTGTGGCGTCCCTCAGGTGTCACGAATAACTTGAATCTACAACAGACAATAATGATTTCGCTAGCTTCCTCGTTTTCTGGCGTAGGAATCGACCACAACTACCCCGAATCTATCTCTGTTTTATAGCTATTTTTGTGGTTCCGATTTCGCAATGAGGTGTCAAGATAATTTACGTTCCAAGAGCGATCGCTATTCCGCACATACGGAGCGCAGTTCCGTCGTAAATGCGCGCTCATTCTTCACCTGTCAATGTTGTCGCGTCTGCCGCACTTCCGCTGGAGTCGTCAGCTGTTTCTACAAAAACTCGTCACTCGCTCTTCCTGTCGCGTGAAAGCTGAATTCTTCTCGTCGCTTGGATAAAGTACGTCAATTGAAAAAAGAATTATTTTTGAATAAAAGTTCATCTTTTTTTAAATCTTCATACTAAATTTTGAACAACTTCCTGTTATCGCAAAATACTGAAATAATATTGGCTAGCGTACTTCTGATTAATACCATATTATTGAAAATAAAATGTAAATCCTCTTTCTAACTGTTTTTACAATTTAAAACGCCCTAAAAAGTAAAATGTACTGTTGTCATTTGCATAGAAATACTAAGGTCCACCGTCACACCAAACTTCCATGCACATCCAAAGGTTACATAATAAACCTGTCTACACGTGGAGGCAGTGAAATGAAATCGAATGACCGCCATCCATAGAACTCGTATCTTCCCCACCGGTGGCGCAGGTGGTAGTGTTGTCGCCTCTCGTAAGTCATCCCGGGTTCGATTCCCGATGGGGCTTTTTGTACCTTTTCACATTAATGTCTCAGTTCATATGGCATTCACACTATTGAAAAGTCAACCTTCCTTCCTCTATCCAGCTCCTCCTAGTATCAATAACTAACTACTAACCACTTCTACTTACTAATCACTTCTACTAACCCCTCCACGTGGGCCAAGTAGTTGGCAAACCCAGCTAACCGGCCCACCTTCTAAAAATGATCTATCACCCAACTCCTAACTCCTATCGCTCCATGTAGATAAGCTTCAATAGCACGCTACATTTCCCATTTACAAATACAATAATACAACTCTTAACTAGTAAGAGTACTATGCCGCTACCAAAGCATGTTGTTCTAGCTGAATGAAATGACAAAGCTAAAAATGTGTTATGCTTCTTTTTGATAGTCATATATTAGTATCTTTATAATTATATGGCTGGGGTATTTTCTTATTATCTTCTTATCATTATTAAGATTATCAATTAAAATCTTGTAGAGTCTGTGTCATAAATTAAAGACAATCAATTTCATTCTTCAAATTTACATCACCACATTAACCTTCATTCATTATCAAATAAGTCATATTTCCTTATTATTGTTATTTTTATTATTATTTTATTTTGCCAACGTTTCAAGGTTCACATTTACTTCTTCAGGGCTAGACTGAGGTGCAGGTAAATAATAAATAATAAACATGTTTATAAGCAAAATAAAATAATAATAATAAAATATGACTTATTTGATATTGAATGAAGGTTAGTGAGATAAAGTAAATTTGAAGAAAGAAATTGATTGTCTTTAATTTATGACACAGACTCTACAAGGTTTTAATTGTGAATATAATAGTATCTATTCAACGTATATTATTATTATTATTATTATTATTGGGGTTTTAGGTCTTGCCAGCAAGCAGGTCATTAGATCTCTAACAATTATACTATCTGACAATTTTCCTCATTTTCTTATTCAAGTTAAAAATATACTTGAAAAAAAAATTTATAGTTATAAACACGGAAAGTTTTTTATTGATTTGCAACTTCTGTACGAGACAACAAAAATAAAACTAATTAAAAGCTTTTAAAATGAAAACTTTGTCATTCAGGATTACCTTACTACGTCTCATCAAAGGGCAACTGATTTTGAACCTAAATATTTGTATGCAAATATTTTGAGGTTATTGTAAGTTTTGGGAGGTCTCTCAAATATAAACTACGATACATTAGAAATAAATATTGTACGGAAGCATAAATGAACACAAAAGTTATCTATAAAGAAAAACCTTCAATTTAATAATAAATTTTAGACAGTTTTTCTATGTTTTTTTATTTGGCGCACATTTAATTATAGAGGGTTGCTCACTATACAATACAATTCTTTTAAAGGCAACCTTTAAATAGCGGATTCCAACGCAGTCCTTTCCAAAAGGTTTTCCACCAACTTGTTCGAATAGAGTAAAATAGTGGAAGGCAAAGTTATCTTTTTTCAGTTTTCACAAAGCAATTACATTTTATACTTGAAACATTTTATATATGAACAATAAACACATTATAAACAATAATGTGTTTATTGTAACAATACATCGTGAATTTAGTGTTATTTCAATTCTCATGATTTTTAAACACTATACTCAGAATAATCGATAGTTCGATAATAATTTGTACATGTAAGTTTTTTGCGTTAAATTACAAACATATTGACATTCTATTAGTATTACAACTCGCAGCTAACTTTTTATCTTATCTCGGAATTTTTGTTGAATTTTTTAATCCGCCTCTGCCTTAGGGCCGTTGTTCGGAATTGATGGGATGGTCCCTTGTTTACTTCCGGAGAGTGAATTAGTTTATTGTTCTCCACGTGGTCATACGCAGTTTGTACTGTTTTTCTGGCAATAAAATTATTATTAAACTTTTTTTTTTTTGTTTTATATTAGATTTCTCCCCTAGAAGCTCTGTAATGCCATTTTATCTCTAGTTCTGCTCAGAGGAAGTTACTGAAGCTTCACTAGGTTCAACGCGAAACGTTTTGCAATATAATATTTATATTACTTCCCACTGATACAATACTCTTTCGCACATGCGAAGCCAAGATATGAATTTTCAATATTCAGTTCTCTTATTTATCGTAATTTTCATGGTATAGACAACCAGTAACAAGGTGATATAATATAAATTTAAAAAATTATTACATTTTTAGTACGTTTAAGAGCTAATAACGTACAACCTACAGATTTGGCGACTTTATTTTTCAGACAGTAAAAAAACTGATTAAATAACCTAATAATGGGGTAACCTCGGGCACCATAGTTGCTAAGCCTACGCCCTAATGTTTTAGCTACAGGTGACATAGCTCGCAGTTTGTGTCGATGACACCGAAGCCGACTTGTTTCTTTCTGGAAAGTAACTTATTTTATTATCCCCCTCGCGGTCATATAAGGTTGCAAACTGCGTTTTTTTTACGATAAAGTTTTTTTATTTTTATTATTCTACGACGAAATTTGTCAACCCTAAGTCAGAATCTCTTACATAAAATTGACATGGACACTTTTTTCCGTACATCTTGCAAATTTACCAACCAATTTCATTGCTTTAGGAAATTGAATCCCGGTTGTGTATGAACAGTTCTTTTGGCAGACGCTGACAAACCTCTTAATCGTTTAGAGATTAATTGTCTGCGAGTGTGCTGAAGCACCCGGCTCCTAGCGCTATATCAATTACCATGGACTTTCTTTTTATCTTTTACAATTCCTTATCTTTAACAATGTCTCCACGATCTACGTGGAATTTCCTCTTTCATACTTCACATTTCTGAATGTAAGTCTCTTTCAATGCTGGAGGCGCTCATCGCTACCACATCCTTCTTCAATGAATCACACAGTGTACGTAACGTCGGAGTGTAATTTTCGAAATAAGTCTTATTTCGTAGCTATCCGTTTCTCATTTATTACCACGTCATATTGTCCCTTTTTGTTGTAGAATGTAGTCTCGCCATTCTCCGTCGTATAATTACAGCCCCATACCACCTGTGCTCCAGCTTCATCATCCTGGCCACATACGTCTTATACAACATTTTCCCTATCCTTGACAAGAAATCCCAAAAAAGCACCACGGTCTCTCAACATTTCTGGAGTCCCATTTTGTTCCAGGAACCATTTCCTATTCTTTAGTTAAAACTTCACTCTTTTAACTTGTACGTTTATTGGCCCAAGGATGATGGCAAGTGGCCTCTGGTGCGAAGAAACTCTTGGAAATAAACGTGACCGTGTACAGCGAATAGTGTCATTTCTCTCTTGGACCCCCACTAAAATTTCTTTCTTTCTAAAATGATAGAATAGTCAATAATCGTTAGCCGGCGTCTTAACATGTTCGAAATACAGGGGAGAAGGCTGGTTTTATACAAGCACGACACGGACATAGTATTCCGTGAAAACGCCTACTTCAAGCGAGAATCGGAAGGAGGTCAGTCGTTTTCAAACGTTGTCAAAGTGTAGGAACTGTCAACAAAGGCGCAATTATAACTGTTGCTAGATTTAAAAAAACGTATAAGCATAGTTTCTCTGGCTTTGTCTGAATTGTCCTGAGCCATGAACGGTGGCAACGACGATACAAGAACTATGCGCTCCAAGAAGAATGTGGTAGAATCTGAAGGAGTAGATACTTGAAAAAGGCCCGTAACCATAAGTATCTCTCAGGAGGGGACTAAAAATAACTTACAAATTATGCGTCCCTAAAATATTTTAAATTCGGTTATAATTATTTCGCATTGTTAATTACTTAACATGTTAACAAAATTGTATAGCGTCAAAATACTTGCATTGCAATAGTTTGAACTATTTCGGGGGAGGCCACACTTCGAGCACCATCATATCCTTGATAACTATTTTCATTTCATTTCATTTTCATTTCAGCGTCTTATCCCAACAAGAAGATAATTTTAAATAAAAAACTATGATAATATTTACGCTACGTTGACAATCGGGTAGACTAAGAAAGAACTAGAACGGGTGAGTCCTCTACTGCTACGCAAAGGCTCGGATGTTTCTGACTGATTCGATTTATTCTATTACCTACCTCCCCAACATTCATCACCACCCTCACCTCGGATGAATCAGAAAAGAAGAGCAGTATCTTAAATACGAGTTATTAATCTCAAAATACTTCCATTTTTTATGTTCAATAATAAAACTAAAAATTCTAAACTCAACCAAACTTTTACTACTGTTATCAATACTATTCAGAGATGAATTGCAAGAGTACACAAATAACTCTGCAAACATTTATTAATCCCAAAGCATTTTGTTAATTTTGAAGTAGCTCAAGCAAACGTTCAATATTCAAATACCTGTCACACCAGAAGGAAAAAAATACCCGAGGGAAAAAAAATCGTGAATTGAATCCAAACAGTTAGTTATATAAGTAAAAAAATATACTTAGATTGCATTTGATTCAACCCGACAAAACATGACAGTATGGAGAAAATAAGACTATACATCTCAGAGTGTCATATGTAACCAGTACACACAAATAATGGTAATAAATTTGTTTTCTGTATATACTAGGAAATATATATACTTTACATTATAAAAATGGCATGTTTTACAAGTCCCATAACGTTTGGTGAACCAGATTTTATATGATTCGAATGTCTTCTAATAATATTTCCATTGATAAATTATCTGCATATGAACACTATTCGCTTGTATACTCCGACACATGTTTGATATGTTTACCTTGTTTTGTATGCTGGTGACAATAACTATAATTTTAATATTCAGAACGTCAGTTTTCTCGTTCAGAATGCGGTATCCGTAAAAAACATTCATCTCTATTTAAATCCTGACATTTTGATGACTGTAAGAATGACTGATGGTTGAAGTAATTGCACTAAATTAGAAATGAGGCAATGGAAACTACATAAGAATACTTCAAGCGACAATTACCGAGTTCCCTTAGACAGGGCCTTATTATATTTTAACGGATTGAGTTCTCTCTTCTTAGTACTTTTTACCTCTCTTTTGTTAGAATTATACCTTAGGGAGTTTCTCTTTTATCCAGAGAAGAATTATTGGCTCATTAGTACTAATGTGGTTACCATGGGAACGAAATAAATACTCAATGAAGTCGTTACAAACTGCTTTAAGGGTCCAAGGACGACGTCTGATTAAATATTTCTAAAATAAATTATTTAACAAATACATGCAGTTATCTATTTATAATTCTCAAAATAAATCATAGCTCCTAAAATCAGAAAAAAATTCGATATCAATAATAACAAAAGTATTGATGATTTTGTTGCGCGGGTTATAGATTTTTCTTAAAGAAATACAGTAAATATCACTACTTTCCAACCCATACAGTTCAACAAATATGTAATGTATTTCAAAATTCAAGGTAAAATATGTTCAATGCAATAAGACAATATTTTAAACAACCATGTAATAAGTCAATTTTTGCTTTTTTTCCCTCCTACGCGACGCGGGAAAATAAAAATATTTCTTTAAGAAAAATTGTAACACGAGTTGATGAAAATAAACTACCACAATATACGTAATGAAATAATTTAGATTCTATATATACCATGGTGATATATATTTTGTACATGTTATATATTTTCCACTTGATATATTTTCTCAAGCATTCGTAACTAGTTTTTCTCTCTCTTGTATTCAATCTACTTTGTTTGTCAACACTAAATCACCAATCACCACGCATTCCCTTTCATACAGTGCCCCATCCCTCACAAGTCGCACTGATTTCTTATTTTAAAAGGAAAAGAACAATAAAGAAAGGAAAAGCGTTTTTAATTTCACCTTGAGTTTCAAAAACGAGAAGTATTTGTCACTTGACTTCCTTTGAGTTCTACAACGAAAAAAAAGTTAATATTCTTCAAATTTAACTTTAATTAAAATACTTTGCTTTTAAAATCTTACATGCAAAGCGTTTGATGACAATTTCCAACATATATAAGTCGAATATTCAGGGGGAGGGGGAAATCAGAAGAGAGAGTAATAGTGTACTCTGTTATTGTTACCACATGTTGAATACCTCTGTCAATACGAACAGCAATAAATAGGCACCAAACGCTTATCAATATTGACGAATATTTTTCACTTGCCTAGTTTAAAGCGGATTCAGATTATTCCCTCGTAATTTGTTTGTACAATGAAAAAGAGAATTAATACATTACACAATCTCAGAAAATAATAATCTTAAAATTCATCACGAATCTTTACATACCTTTCTCAATTCAGTAAAAACTTAGACACAAGATAATGAGAGATATAAAATTGCCATTAAATGTAAAGTAATTTGTAAATGACAAATTGACTGAGATTTACAGCCTGCTGAGATCGACCTAATCCACTCTGGGAAACTGATTACACAATTCGTCTTGCGTGCAACGTCACTATGAATGAACACGCTATGATTGCAGACAGAGTCAAAAGCATAGAAAAACAAATCTATAACTGGTTGTTACAGTCGGACGTTGACAGAATGCTGTTTGATATATTAAAAAAACCGGTAAAAATTTCTGGATGGAAAGTGAAGTTTACTCCAACACTCCCTTGTAATCATCGAATTATGAAATAATTCAATTTGTTAATTTACGCTCTAGTACGTCTATACCGATTATGGAGTACAGTGACAAAGAGAATATCAAAAGCAGAAGACTCGCTTACTCACTTCCTCGTTGAGGGAGTTCTGTCCTCGGACATTCAATTTCAGTTCATCTTATTGATTAAATCCAAACTTTTTCACGAGACATGACAGACGTCTATTATCGATTTTTTTAATTATAGATCCCTCACTTTGAACTGCTGTAGATGCCACAAAAGACCTTGAAAAAACTAATTAATACCATTAAATTTGTCATGTTTTTCTGCTTATACTCAAGTTAAGAAAGGTTCTAAGAATGAATACTACTGTTTTAAAAACAAATGTTTCGAAAAACGCGAAATTTTTACCGGTTTTCCCGATACGTCGACTTTACTATTTTTTATAAAATAACAAAAACTGTTAACATTCGCTGAATAAGAATGATTTTTAACTATTATGTTTGTGAAAACATTTCAAAATTTCGACCTTGTACATGCAAAATACAATGAGTTATTAACCTTTTCCAAAAACACTGCTAAGAACGACCAGACACAATATTAAGGAATAAAATCTATACTGTCGCACTCAGAAGAATGCCATGATCACGTTACAATTAAATGTAAACGTTTAAAACTACTTGTGTAACCTCCAGAAAGTGATGAATAAAACCTTGTTTTGGATAATCAGCAATGCGCGTCGTTGTAATTGTAATGCGCGTCGTTGCCAGTGCAGTATTCAGTCAACAGGTTGGAATCACAGGAATTACAGCTGACAAAACTAATAGTGAAGTAGAATACACGGCAACAACGCGCGTGACTGGACTCCATCGCTGGTCGCTAATTGAAAACACGGTTTTATTCATCACTTTCTGGAGGTTACACAAATAGTTTTAAACGTTTACATTTAATTGTAACGTGATCATGGCATTCTTCTGAGTGCGACAGTATAGATTTTATTCCTTAATAATGTGTCTGGTCGTTTTTAGCAGTGTTTTCGGAAAACATTAATAACTCATTACATTTTGCATGCAGAAGCTTGAAATTAATACATATTGTCACAAATACAACTGCTCATTTGCTGAATAAGAATGATTTTTGTCACTCTTAGTTTGTTTTATAAAAAATTATGAAGTCGAAGTATCGGCAAAAACCGCAAAAATATCACGCTTCTTGAAACATTTCAGGATTTAAAAAGTTAATATTCATAAACAAAAACCAATTTTTCACATGTGTATATGCAAAACAAAATAAATATAATGGTGGTAACTGTGTTTTTCTGCGATTTTTTTACTACCTACAGCTATTAGAAGTCAGGGGTCTATAATAAAGAATCCGATAGTAGAGACATGAGGGACGCCTAGAGACCAACTCCGCTACGACGCAGTTATGTCCAAAGATCGCCATTTGAATGAATTAATATTTAGAACAGATCTCGAATGGTACAGTACACCTATCTACTCTTTGTGTACAGTATATATTGAATCTCTTACGTAAACAAGTTTGTTTTCTAGGAGAAACTGCTTTGTACAATTTTATATTTGCTAGCTCAGCACTCGCGGCGTAACTCGCGTTAACTTTTTGATAAAATTTTCAGGTTTTGATTTCGTTCATTCCGATGCTGTAGTAAATCATTGAATACGTAGTCAGAGTAGTCAAAATTAGCTGTACGAGTGCTGAGAATAGAATGAGGAATAATTATTGCAAGGAATCTGGGTCATCAGCTTCACGGAGTGGATGAATTATCTCAAAATATAACAAAGACCACAAAAAATATAAAAAATTACAAAACTTTGAAAATTATATGGAATAATTACAAAAGATAGAAGTTTTGAAACAAAACAAATCAACAAAAGATGCTGCAAAGCAATACATAAAGACGTGAATAAGAGAAAATGATGAGGAAAAGTCTCGTAAGTCTCAAGATGGGAGCGGGACAACGAAATCAATGAATCTGTAAAGATAAATAAGTAAATAAGTTGCGCATTGAAGTGTGTCAATTGATTGAGTCAACTGAAAATGAAAAAGCATTGATCATTGTACGTTATTAGAAACAGTTCAAGAAACACTAATGTAATTTGGCATATAAGATCAGTATACTATGGAAATAGGGCAATAAGATCGACATCACGATAGACGGAAGAAAGGAGGTACCACTGATGACTATAACCTACAAGAAACAATATTGTAAAATAAAATAAAAATATGTTGAGTGAAAAGAGAACCTGGTATCGATTTGCATTGCAAACAAGGTTTTCCAATAGTCTGCTGGCAGGAGAGGAAACATTTTTTTTTTAATGTAAGAATGAATATATTCCTCTCTATTTACTCAGGTACTCATTTCACAGAATAAACTTGTTTATTGCATGGACGAGTCAACCTGTTTCACTGAATGCAGTACACTCATTTAATATGATAAATTGGTAATAAAATAAAGTAAACCAGTGCGTTCCGATTTTAGCTCCCTGTCGCTACCAGCGCTCCCATCTGAAGAAGCGTTCCGATTGTGTTAGCGCGCTTCTGGGAGTATCATTTCGGAACGGTGAACACAAAGTGAAACGAGGCTATGCGACACATTCCAGCTTTATAACTCTTCACTGTACTTTCAAGATAGTTTATTACCATAAAATGACCACACGGACCACCGATAACATATTGGAGCATAAATAAATAATTTATGGTCGAAAAAGAAGGTACAAACTGCATACGACTAAAACTAGTTTACTACAATAAGCAAATTAAATCAATTCCACACGTATAAGCGAGTTTCCTTATAGCTAACAGTGCCTGCTCCGGCGATAAGTAAACATCCACAGTCTCCATATGATTCTCATCGTCGATAATTTTGAATAATTACCGACTTGACCCTTTCGGATTTCCCGCCAGTTCACCACAGCGCTCACGACCATTANAGCAGTAAGCAGTCAGTGAGGGGAATCGAGCTCCCCCGCCTAAGGCGATGTGCAAGGGAGAGAGAGATCTCTCATCGTTATAACGTGTATATATATATATATATATATATATATATATATATATATATATATATATATATGTCTATGCTCACGACGCACATTCTCGCAGAGGAGAGGCGGCTGGAACGTGCAGTAGTGCTCCACAGATGAAGTCATGATGTACCTCAACAGAAATGCTTCCGTCGCGGAGCTCAAATCGGAAGGGCAATACGTGTTACCGGAGTGCTAGGAGCTCAAATCGGAAGGGCAATACGTGTTACCGGAGTGCTAGGAGCTCAAATCGGAACGCAGCTCAAGTATGTAAGGAACGCAAGTATGCAAGTTTGGTGGTAGTTGGAGATATCCGCCAGATGTGCATCGGGTTACTATACCCTTCGCTCTGAATGACAAATGTTTTCAGAACAGTGTTTATTTTCATTCTCTTTCACCCCCGTACCCTCACTTGGCTCGGCAGCCAGAACGGGAGTTGTGTTGCGCGGGATATAGCCATTCTATTTCAATCTGATATCGTCTCATGTTTTTGAATTTATTTTTTTCTTTCCGTAGATAACCTGACAGTAATTTAACTAGAAACATATTTGTAGTTCACATTGTACCCCGTTGCATTGTTCCTGCATTCAAGTAGAAACTAGTTGCCATAAAATTACAACTGTTTTTGTATACATTTCGTGAGCTACGGAAGAAATATTCTTTATTAATTTCGTTCAATTTCTATTCATAATTGGTAATCCATACGCACAAGGATGAAATAAAGTTTCCCTATTGAACTGTTGAGAAGCCAAATCTTAGCAACGAACATGTTTCTTCTGATATCTCATCGTAGATACAACATACCGTTAGAAATGATGCATGTTTTTTCGACTTATTTTGTTTTCATGAGACAAAACGTAGAACGATAAAACTTTCGAGAAGAATTTTCTTCAACGTAATTAACTTCTGGCCTAGTATTGTCTCTCGTCTCTTAGGCTTCATTGAATCGAACTTTGCTTCAACTTGCGTCAATAATAAGCACTCGTTCCTCCCTTTTATATTTCTGCCTTGTATCGTCTCCCTTTAGAAGAGGTTTATTTTCAGCGATTAACAAAACTGCGTTCTGTAATTTTTTTCACATAACATTGTTCATTTCAAACACAATAGTTTCTTTCAGTTAATGAGTATTACGAGCTTTATAGAATATTGGTTAATACTGATCACCTCCAATGTTTTCGAAAGTAGACGATACAATATAATGGCGAATCTTTCAATAGATAATACTGAAATTGATAAAACTTATCTTTATCCTTTAATATGTATTTCCCAATTTAAACAATTAATAAATTTGGTCACTATTGAATGAATTGTTAATTATACATTTGATGAATCAATGTATTATATTAAAACACAAAATCGCTATAATATGTACGATAGTACGTCCGATAGTAGTAGTAGTAAGTACGATAACATGTACCATAACTCTAGTCGGTGCAGGAGCCAAAAATGAGAAAAAGTTGGCGGAACCATGAAATCAGCGAGGCCAGCTATAAATGGCAATAAGTTCTCTTAATTTGGCAATTAGTATGTCTTCATTTTAGTTACATTTGAAACAATTCCAATAGGTTTTTATCTCGTGCAATTTCAAAATGTTGGAACCTTTGCATTATAGTAATATTTTATGTGAATTGTAACCATATTAATTCCATTTTTTTTTCGGGGAGAATTCATAGACTAGGAAGTATTTCACATTCTCAGTGAAAATTCCTAAAAAAATATGCTTTGCCGTTGTTTTTTTTTTGTTTTCTTTTCTTTTCAAAAATGTCAAGACATGCCGAATGAGAGTCTCCGCGTTGGTGACTGAACTATCGATAGATGACACTGTCGATAGTTTCAATTTATGTAAAATTTACGAACATATTGATTACGCACAGTAGAACACGAGAAAACATAACCAAATGAGGCCCCGTCAAGTTCAACTACTTTTAAATTTATAGCGTAATATGCCATCTTTTAACACGCTATGGTTGGACATTTTTATTTACAATTTTATAACGTCAACTCTAAAGATACGTAATTAGTTTGGAAAACTTATCAAGTCCTGAAAAATCTGATAATGGTAAGTTACGATTTTGGACAGTAAACAAAGGAAATTGTGAAATCATAGCCACTGCGTTCCAAAGAAGAGATTCCATAACGTTTCCAGTCACTAATGGAATTGATCCTTTTGATTTAAAACCATCCAGTGCAGCTGTTGAAAGTTGTAGGAAAGCTACAGGAGACAGCTCTAAAGGGGTGCGGGAGGATTCACGTGTGACAATCGTAAACTATCGATAATTTGCAATTAACTATCTTTTTTCTCTTTCATTTATTTGGTCTTGGGCTTAACCATCTTGCCTGTGTACAAAGTTATTGCAAGGTTCTTTGCTACACTGGTTAGTCTTCAATATCTTATTTCAACTCTTTTGGGTATATTCTACATATCCCAGCCCCTAATCTTGTGTCTTTACTCCTATCTTCTTACTTGCTGCATTTCTCTCTTCATAATGTCTCGTATTTCTCCAATTTCACTAACAAATTCCCGAAATGCCTCAATGTTCTGTGGTATCAATGTACTATGTGTTCTATTTTGAATTTCCCCATTCGTTTCATTCTCTTTATATACCGCGCTCGTTCTTTATATACGAGTATACCATATACCATAAAGTAAGCAATTCCACAGTAGATGTTCTGCATTTTCTGCCTCCTTACCACACAGACACATTGCTTCATTCCGCCGCCCTCTTTTAACCAAATATTCATTGAAGTTTCCGTGGTCTGTTAGAAATTCTATCAAGTATGGATTTAATTTAAATTACTTTCTTCGTTCACGTACAAAATCTACTTCCTTTATAAAATCATGTGTTTCTCTCGCGTTTTTGGAATTGTTCCAACGTACTTGCCAACCATCTACAAATTTTCTATCGCTAGTGCATGATAGTTATGGTTAATGCTATCGCCAGATTCCCGCCTCTACTGCCCACCGTACCTCGGCTGGCTCTGCGCGGCACGGCCGCGCACCGCACGTCTCGTATGACGCCGCCGCCGTCACCGTGCGGCCGCCGAGCGCCTGACTCCCGCCCGCAGCGAGGAAGCAGCTTATGGTGGGGGAGGGGTAGGGTTGTCCAACGGCCAGACAGCGCCGCTCCGCGGAAGACAAAGGCTTGGGCGGAGACGCAGCGAGGTCAGTGGGCGCGCCAGGTGGTGCACGGTTGCAGACACGTTGCGCGGGAGACTGTGTTGTGATGGCGATCGTCGGGTGGCAAGACGGGAGGGGTGGGAGAGGGGCACGGGGACTATGACCCCTCCCGAGATGTTTTTCAGGTATCTGGTAATGGGCATGAGGTTCACCAAAACAACTTTATAATAATATAATAATAATAATAATAATAATAATAATAACAACAACACATCACTGCAGGATGCAAACATTTACTTGCACAGACAAAAATCGTTCATCAAAAATTTGCGGATAAATACAAACTCACTCAAGATAAAACCCCATATTACAAGTATCAACCGGAGACAGTGTTAGAGAACAAAATTCATAAATTATATTTTGATCGAGCCATCCTCACTGACAAATCCATCCACCACAACCGTCCAGATATAACGTTCATTGACCAAAGTAGTAAGACCATACTCCTCATAGACATTGCAGTGCCAAACACAAATAACCTGCAGAAGACAGTAGTTGAGAAAGTTTCAAAATACATTCCCTTCTCTCGGGAAGATCATAGAATCTGGAAGATGAAACAAGTCCATATAGTCCCAATAGTAATTTCTACAACAGGAGTAATTCCCAAAACCTATACATTCCACTTTAAAAACATTAAATTTACCCAAACACATTTACATATCTCCGCAAAAAGTCGTCATTTTTGCAACATCCCATATAGTTAGAAAGCTTTTATATCTAGAAAATTGAAACAGAAATGGACACTTGGTCTAGGCCCGTGCCATTTTATTAATCAGCGTTTGCTGAGAAAGAAAAAAATCAACTATAATATTAATATGAATTTACGAGTAATAATATGAATGTATTCCTTGTCAAAAATATGTACAATAAACTTACAAGGTATAAATTGGAATATACTTCAGCCGCAATTGCCATTATACACGCCTAACTGAAGCAAAAACGTGTATTTTATCAAAACAATATCAGTGTCGAGCGCAGTCCTTTCCAGAAAGAAGGAAAGGGAAACCTCTGGAATAAATTAAAGAACCGACAACTACAAAATAACATCGAGTAGAATAACTTTCTTAATAATAAAATAAACTTAGAAATAGCTGTTACATTTAGTTCAAAATTAACAAAATAGTTACTTAAAAATTACGAATTTACAAAATATAATTGAAGATGAATGTTACACATATTACATAACATCGTCCAATATATAACATAATATTAAAATCGTAGCTAAAATATCCCAGTTATAAATTAATCTGTCGGTGCATTGATGTACAAAAAGATGAACGCGAAGCCACTGGGCAGTACTGGTGTAGCAACGATGTAATCTACCGCAGCGTAACTGATCTTACACTAAAATGTCAATCGGGAAATAAGAGTACGACGAAAGGATTTGTTATACATTTGAAATGAAGATTTCACTTTATAGCTCTATTTTTGTAATGATTGGAATTTACAACAAATAATTTACAATATTTCTTCGAAACAATAACTCAATACAAAATTTTGGAATGATATACATTACTTAAGTGTATGTTGCGAGCTATGTCTTTCAAAACTTTTTTTTCAGCTCAAGATAAAAGTATATCTCCATTACTTCATTTTCCAACAAAACCATAAGTGAAAATGAATGACGAGACGGCCCTCACGCGGTCAATGTGTTTTGTCAATCCGTCAATATATTCGTGTTCGGAGGGTGTATACTGAAGGATTGTCAATCCCAAAATTATGGAATCTCCGGATTCACCGTACCCAAAATCCTTCAATAATATTGATACTTCAATAAACATTGAACGTGTGAGGATGATATTGACAATATTCAGAGCTCAATACTTCGCAAGACTGTAAGCAGAGCACTTTCGGAGGAGGAAGAAGAAGTAGAAAAGAAAAATGAGTTCCTTTTCGCAAGTTAGTATAAGAACAAATTGGGTTACGGAAGCTTATTTCGCACGAATGAGGACGTAATAGAAATTCTTTGAGAATAAATTATCGGAAGGAATATAGAAGGAATTTTTATTATATCACATTTATCGAATTTGAATACTAAGACATATTTTTTTCCTTTTTTCCTTAAATTACAGAGTTATAATCATTAATTTTTATTGAAATTTTTAGAAACTCATATTACTTCTTGGCGATGTTTCCGGTATTTTTTTCCCTTCGATCCAACTACCTTAATCATCACACATGATACTGCAAGATTCGTCATTGCTAAAGGTAGCCTAAACTGAAATATTGAAGGAAAATATTGATGGTATGAGGAGCCATTTTAAATTGAAGGATTGACAATATCCATATTAACACTATATATTTACAGCGTGAGAGCCGCTTAATAGTAAGTGCTTGGTCACAATTATATCAACACATGAATTTCATGTTAGGAGATGGCATTATAAAGATTCAAATAATACAATTTCGCAATTATCTTTAAACTTACTCTTTTACAAACGTAAGATAACATGCGTTCATTCATTATTAAAACATTCTTCTTAGACTTTTTTAAATTTTGACACATGGTTAAATTTTTGAAAAGAATGGAAAGAAATCGTAGAAAAGGAAATCTAATATACGCAATGAACTTCAGACGGAACATTTTATTCACAAATATTAATTATATTTTAATATGTATTAAATACAACTCCCATCAAATAATACTTAAGTGACATTACTTCATTACGTTTTTAGCATATCACATTTGCTCGCAAGTTATTTCATTGCTCGTGTTATCAGTATAATGGAAATGACAAATTACAAATCGGACTAGAGGAACACGCATCAAAGGGGAACATACATCACACCATTAGAGTTACGGAATGAACCAGGCGAATGTTCTTGCGCGCATTGGCGAGAGTGAGGTGAAACTAGCGTACAGAGCACGCTTCCAGAAATAGAATATTACGAACGGGGAAAGCATGTCAGTAGAAGCAAGAGCAAATCTACGATCAGCCGAGTCTTTAAAGCAGAGAGATGGGTTTAACTGCGGGAATTTAATGCAGTTAACTGTTTAAAGAGGAATTAAAGACATGCTAGGTGAAAAAATAAACTAAAGAGATCAGATGATATTCATTTGAAGTTCGAGATCATTTTTGTTTAGTTCAATGTATAGCTAAAAAGAGGGTGGGTGGAGTAGCCATGTCCTGTCCCAGAAGGATGTATATCCACGTTCAATTACTCTATAAATAATATTAATAAGAAAAGCATTCACTCCGTGTTAATCATCACTTAATATTTTATAAGGAACTATAATTTAGTAGACAATTAAGTAAATCAAATTAATTATGAAATCACTAATTGAAGGATTTTAATACTTTAAGTACGTCAAAACGAAATGACATGTATATTAATTTATTATTTATTTCATTCTTATAACCTTCCTCAATATTTCTCTAGTTCGTATCATTCCCCAGAAAACCTTGATATTCAAAAATATCTGAATCACCAATCATACTACTGTATGTGATAAGTTTGTGAAGGATTTCCTTAAAATTTTTCAAACATAATATACACAGTTAGCGATTTAAATATATGCATAAAACTATTGTGATCTCATTAAGCTATTCCAATTATTTAGACCACATGAAAACATTTCAATGAACTACTGCAAGAATTTTCTTTTGAAGCGATACATTCCAACATATGAATATGCAAAATGTCCGCGAACGAAACACTATTATCTCCGCGACCGCAGTCTAAGAACTTTCAGCGCAAATGATGAGTTCCTTTCAAAACGACAGTGCTAATCTTTCACAGAATACTTCTAGAATGTTATGTTATTTACGCTTCATTTAATAAAAATGACAAGCACTTCATTTCAACCTTAAATAGGAATATTTCCTCAAATAGGAAGAAACAGGTAAAATTATGTCGAGAGATATTTCTGTTACGTAAGAGATGAATTTCCTGCTAATACACAAAGCTGTTCATGATTTTTAACACAATTAGAAGTGACAATAACACTGCATTTGAGTTGATGTTTGTAGCAAGATAATGAAGACTGAGTACAATTAGTAATTAACTATTATTGAAAAGTAACTAATGTCGATTGAGAATGGTTTAGAAACATAAACGAACACGTCGTTTTATGAAACGAAACGTTTTGGCAACAAACACAAGAAATAGTTTCGTTCATTTAGAGTGAAATTAGAGAACGTAAAAGAATCAATGCACAGGAAACCAAGCCTTTAATTTAAGTTCTTGCAAGTAATGTTTACATGAATGAATTTTTTTACGTGTATTGAGAGAAACTAAGTGTATTCTAATACTTTTCAATTTCTAAAAATGTTTGAAATTTTCTGAAAAGTTTTAAACGTAATATGTACAACTTTCAACAAGCACACCTAATAAATTGGATAACATACCACAAGTATATAAAATTGAACATAAGTGAAGACAATATCGTGTTCATATTTCTAACAAATGATCAGAGTTAATAATTTTCAACGTAGATATTTAAACATTTTTTCACGTAAACGAAACAAATTCCTCTATCTTATGGTAATCAGTGTAACATGTATTACATTTTCTCGTACATTGCACATCAAATATTAGTGAATCGTACAATTAATTGATGAAGTCAGTGAAACGACATATTGGGTCTCTAGTTGCATCACTCTTTTCATTAAGACCATGGTTAGGGAGGACTACAATAAGGTTAAACAAAAAGGTGGTGTTCTACTCACCTAAAAACAACTTGTTCCTATTCTTATTACAAGTACAACTCATCAACTCAATCAGAAGAACAAACGAATAGGAAGTAAACGTATCTCATTGTTTTTCCTTTTTCTTTTTTTTTTGAGACCACCTTCTTCCAATCATTTAATAGCTGGAGTCAGGTACTCACGTTTACTTCAAATATACAGGTTTACAAGTTGCATGTTCGCTGCAAGCTGAGGAGACATTAATTAAATATTTGATATTGGTTCGTAGGTATGTTTAAATGAATCTCACACGTCATATCTCTTAAAAATGATAAAACAATTATTGAAAAGCTTCAGTAAAGAGGTAAAAAGGGGATTACGGGCACGATTGGGAGAAAAAGGGATGAAGGTCCCAAAAATGGGAAAAAAGATGCTGAAAAATGCTTCCTTTCTCATCTGGAGACAAAATTTCACACAGTGGTATCTTTTCAATTTACACTAAGAAAA
Organism: Laupala kohalensis; assembly: GCA_002313205.1. Taxonomy (NCBI): domain Eukaryota; kingdom Metazoa; phylum Arthropoda; class Insecta; order Orthoptera; family Trigonidiidae; genus Laupala; species Laupala kohalensis. The sequence continues at coordinate 277,683 of NNCF01125993.1, read as the reverse complement.
ACGGTACGCATCTAAAAATCCTAATCCTGGTTAACAGTGGCGGATCTAGACTGTAGTCAAGGGGATCTGGGGAGCAATTCTGTTTGAAAATCATGGTTTTCAAACACAAATTTTATAAATATTATCTTTTAAATAAAATACCTCAACTCACCAAATAAATAATCAACAATTAACAATATCAAATAATAACCAAATTTGTTAATTGTTTAAAGTGGCAAAGTATGCCTGAATCTGTTGAGTTTGCAGATCCGAAAGGGATGCCATAGATCTGACACTGCTAGTCATGACCACTCCATGTATGCTCACGTTCGAAATAAAATTTGCCAAATAGTCTTCCAATCCGCGACGACCACGTTCCGGAAAACCCCACACCGCTTACTTATCCCCTGATCCCTTTGGCAGCCATCATCAACCTGTTCCTGCGTCCACGTTTTCGCTGGTGGCAGCGTGCGCAGTGGCGGCGACGACACCGGGCGGGCGCGCGCGCGCGCAGCTGGTGTGAATGGTGGCCACCGGCTCATTAACCTCCCTCCTCTTCTCCCACTCCCCCTGCCATAGTCAGCTGCCACTGCGAGCGCAGTGTTGGCGTCAAAACCCCCTTCTCCTCCCTGCCCGACGACCTCCTCCGCAAGAGCCGAAATAAATCCATTGCGCCAGAGCTCAGTCGCGCGACTGCCGGTCGGCGCGGCGCTCCGTCGCAGCCGACGCTGCGATGGTGGATCGAAAGGTTATGAAATAGTTTGCATACAGTCGGATACTATACTCATGGTCATGTAACTTTTCCAAAATTAATGCAATATGGATGCCAAACACGAATTGCCAACTTATACGAATTTAAGTATTATCCGAATTAATATTAATAGTAATCACAAAGGTGACTATTTGTGACTTTAAAAAATACTTTTAAAAAGTGACTTAAAATACAAATTGATAAGAGAACAAACTAAGACAATGCAATATTCGTTCCACACGCTCGATGCAGAAAGAATGGAACAGTTACAAGATCAGAATAGTGCCACAAGAGTAAGTGAATTGAACTGTCGGCCGATGTTGATAATAGTTTAAATTTCCAGAAATACGAAAATTCTACCAACCTAACGCGAGGTGCCTTACGGTCGTTGGCGAAGAAAAAGCGTTGGCTACACTGTGGGCAAGCCCTGTACCAACAACAAGTCAGCTACACTGGCAGGAAATAAATAAAATAATAATTTAATGTCAAGGGAGCAGTTGCAAACCGCCTCTGACCATGTTAAGAGCACCAAACTAATTTACTGCTGCTAATTTATAGAAAAACAATGTTTTTTCTTGAGTTTCATTCTTTGTGAGTAAAGTTACATGACTTGAGCATACTCCCTTACGTCCATTTCAAACATCTTCGACAAGATCGAGTAAAACTTCACACCAAACAATCACAAAATGAATCGAAAGGTTATGAAATAGATCGCGTATAACTTAATTCCATTATTTGATATACATCTTCCACAAGACAACCGACACTATCCAATTCACTCTATTACAAAACTTATCTTCAAATAGGAATGATCAAGTCTAATTTTACCCCAAACAATAAAATGACGGTGGATCGAATGATGAAAATAGTTAACATACAACCGGATACTATCCACTTCGAACTGATTTAAGATGAGTTTGAAATAGTTTTATCTAGTCTAATTTCAACACAGACAATAAATATTTCGTTTTGCATTTAGTGAATGAAATTCAATTTTCCTGAGCAATCACCATCAACAAAGATCCATTACATCATCCAGAAAAGTGTTGTAAAACTTGACTCGAAAAAGGGTGATCCCATAGGGATACAGTAGTTACAGAAACAGTGGTTTGTTTTTTCTTTAAAATAATAAATACAATATTAACATTATTCACGTCTACTATCATAATTAATTGAATTTATTCTTCCGACCTGTTTTGTATTTAATTGTTTTATTATATGTCACGACGTTCCAGCAGTTGATTTCTGCCATCGTCAGGTCAACATATACGGATACGTATTCGTATATGTGGTTGATTTGTTTTATTTTTGTTACCACGATAAATCAAACATTAGTTTATATGTTCAAACACACACGTTCACCAGATAATTGCAGAAATCAACTGCACGAACGTTGTGACGAATAATAAAAAATTGTGTTCAAAAGAGATCGGAAGAATAATTTCAATATAATAAATAAAACACTAAAATCTAAATTTTTGATAGAGACCTAATTAAAAAAAGTATTGCAATAATTGGGATCACAGTCATAGATCAAAGAACACGACTGAACATTTTTAGATGTGTAAAATACAAAATCAAATAAAAAAGGTGAATCAATAACAACCATCCAGTTTTAATAATATCAACAAAGACGTAGAAACACGATTGCAACTTTGATATAAATAAATAAATACATTGTCAAAAAAACAGTCACAAACTGCGTATGACCACGTGGAGGACAATAAACTAATTTACTCTCCGGTGGCAAACAAGGGACCATCCCATCAATTCCGATCAAGGACCTGAAGGCAGATGCGGATTCAACAATTTCAGCACTTTACTCCTAACAATAAAAATAGATCTTTACGAGTTATAAAATTAACGTAATAACAACAAATATAAAATATTTAATATAACATTTTAATAAAACACAAAAAAGACATTTCACAAGTACGTGTTATTATCAAACCATATATTATTCGGAAAATATAGTTTATAAATCATAACTATTAAATAACACCAGTGGCGGATCTATGGGGGCCATACCGCCCCCCACCCCCCACATTGGACCTGAACTCTTAACATACAAAAATTGAAGTTGATAAATGGCATACTTTGTAAATGTGTAACGATATTAATAATTGTTATTAGTTATAATTGTTATAAATAATAATATATTAATAAAATTAATAATACCAGATTTTAAAAAAATAACAATAATAATAATTTTAATATATAACTGTTATTGTTATTGATAATACCAGATTGTTAATTATTTATTTGATTTACTTTATTGAAAGGTAATATTTATAAAATTTGTGTTGTAAAACTATAATTTTTAAACAAAAATGCTCCTCTGTTAGCCCTACCCCTTGATTACGGTCTAGATCCGCCACTGAATGACACTAAATGCCAGATTTATTATTTCGATAAATGTCGCTCCTAGGAGAGAAAAAAAACCCTAGCGATATAATGTTGCTATGACTCCTATTCAAACGCTGCGAGGCTCGGCTTCCGTGGGGACTTTTTAACTGCCACTGCGTGCATGATACGCGTTCCCGCCCACAACGCGTTCGTCGCTTTACGTAAAACGCCTCGAGCAAAGTTATATAAGCAGCAGCAGTCTTCGCGGTTTCAATGTCTTCTCGTGAGCTACTGCTTCTCCTCTCGAAAACATCCCACGTGGCTTCGGAAAAGATTGATTAAGTGAATTAAAAAGAGAATTCTAAGAAAAGGATTGAAACGGGGAGAAGAATTGGAGGAAGATATTCACGCTGTGGGTTGAAGGATGCTTCATGTTTTGTTTTGTTTTGTAGTATTTGTAAATGGGAAATGCGTGGTATTGAAGACTTTATCTATGGGGTGATAGGATATTGTTAGCCGGGTTTACCAACAACTTGACCCACGTGGAGGTGTTAGTAGGAATAGTTTGTAATAGAGTTAGTGATACTAGGAGTAGTAGGAGGTGGATAGAAGAAGACGGGTTTGCTTTTCAATCCTCATATCTATATATGAATTGGGATATTAAACTGAAAATCTACAAATTTCTTCTGTTTCCCCTCCTCCTTTCGAAATTTAACTTGAAGTTTCTAGGTGACCACGCTAGTCCCTGAGGCATGGAGGGCCTGCTTCATGTTTTCATCAACTTTCAATTGGCTTTTAGTGGTGCAAAAATTGAAATTTAACTAAACTCAAAGAAATTCTATTCAGTGTATATTATTTATACATCGTACGACATTCATTAAAATTGGTGTCAAATTAATTCCCTTTCCCAAAAGATTTCCTAGCACGATTTGAAACATCTCAGCCAGGTACCGTAAAATTTTCAGACTTTTTGAAAACTCTCTCAAAAAATGATGTAACATTTTTAATTCTGAAAACAATTGAGAAATGTAAGGAAGTTTCGTACATGACTGGAATTCAATAGATTTAAACGGTAATTATGAAAGGGTATAGCCACCCGTACGACTTAATTAAAACAACCTTTCCTTAACAATATCACTGAATTAAAAATACAAAATTTAACTCAATCAAATATAGAGAACGTTTCGTCATTTTTTCTTCATTCTTATTTAATCTTGTTCAAAATAATGAAATAAAGAACTTAAATTTGATTTCATTTAATTCATGGTCTTTATCTCATTCTTAATTCATATGGTTGTGATTAATTATCCCAAATGTAAATGTATTTTTAAGTCGAGTTTCTCCTGTAAAATGATGTAACAAAAAACTTCTACAATTAAGTAAAGATTATAATTTCAAGTACGTAAGATAAAAAGAATCGGTTTAACAGGAAAATGTGACTCGCAACGCTGGAAGAATGCGAGACGGATGGAAGACATTCTTAAAAAAACAAAAAAAACGGACGATTCGCCTCGATCGCCATTCTTCTGTCAACACGAGCAGCGATAAGCAGCGGAGTCAAGGACCTCCATGAAAGAGATCAATTGTTTATTCACATTTTCATCAGTTACAACGAGATTTATGCATTCTTTATTCAAGAATAAACAACGTTGAAAAATTGCGGCAACAACGAAGCAATTGAACTGCTGGACATTAATCTATCATACTCTATTCGAAAAAAAAAGGTTTTTGAGATTAAAATGAATTACGGAATAAATTTTAGATGAAATCCGATAGCACAGAATGCCCTTTTAATTATATTTCCATTGCGTCACACTAGATTAATAATACGTTTAAAAACTACAAAACTAGTGTTATTTTTGTATGTTTTGTCAACATATATTTATCATTACAATATATTAAGGAAATTTGAAGAGAAAATAGCAAGCAAACTCCCATCCTAATTGTGCGTCAAGTATAGATATTCACAAGATGAGATGAGGAAACAAATTTCATAAAAGGTTAACTGAAACATAAAACTGAAGCGTCTTGCGTAGCAACATTTGTCAAGCATAAGATGGCTTTGAGAACGAGACATTGTCACAAGACTTGACATAATACGTGTTACCTTTTTCAACAGAAGTGTGATCCAACTGATCTATTAATGGATCGATACTCCGTATTGGGAAAATCAGAGAACATCAATATACATCATCGCTGTACCTTGTGAACACAGGCATATATGCAAGGAAACTTGTCACAAGTAGGGTGAACATAGATACGAATGGAAATTGGTAGTCAAGGAAAGAAAAGAAAAGAACTAAAAAGCAGTTCCTATCCAGTAGTATGACTTTTATACGAAGCAATTAATACCTGAGTGCCAACAGGTCAGATCATATCTTAGGGGCCTACAATGCGAAGAGATGTTTGTAGACAAGACATCGCATTATCACAACGCAGAGGTCAAGGAGGCGAAACAGATCATGAAGTACCAGATCTATCATTCGAGATTACCGGGTGTAGGCATGTAACTTTCCAGAAAATAATGCAATATGGCTGCCTAACACGCATTGCCAACTAAAATGAAACAAATCGAATAAATATATTATCCGAATAAAAAAGAAAGCAAGTACTTGCTGTAAAAAAAGCAAGTTAATAACAAGCTAAGGCACAAGGCTGGTTTTCACATGCTTGATGCAGAAAGAACAGAATAGCGCCATAAGAGCAAGTGAATTGAGTTGGTGGGCGATATTGGCGATAGATTACAATTCAAAGAAATCCGAAAGTACTGCCAACATAACGCGACGTTCATTTGTCATTANTATAAGAGACAGGGCTACACTGTTTGCAAAGCCCTGTACCAACATGAAACCAGTTAGACGCAATAAATAAATTTACTAATTAATAATTTATCAAGAGAGCGGTTGTAAACAGCCCGTGACCACGTTGATGTCAATAGACTAATTCCCTGCTATTACTTTACAGGGGTGGATACAGCAAGTGATCTTGGGGAGGATTAATCTCAGTCAACTTTGCTCCCCCGCCCCCCTATAGTTTCGTCTTCAAACGAATAACCCGTTTTATTAAAAGTGGAAATAAAATAAATGTATGGCAACGGAAGTATTTATTTCGTTTTCATTCCTGTACTTGCACTTGCGTGGTTCTTTTGAAATGCACTTCTGCATACAACAACATTGCGGTGCGCACAAAAATCCTTTACCATACGGGGCGAAATGCAATGGAAAAGATTAAGTAGTGAAAAGTAATGTAAATCTCGGTGACGTTAACTAAAACAGGGTTCGGGTTATAGTATCAAATGAAAAAAACATTTAAGGAGTTGAAAGCGCTCCTTTCTTTTACAAAGTCAAGT
>NNCF01125993.1:236457-271148 GCA_002313205.1 Laupala kohalensis | reverse complement strand
TAGATGTGTATAAGAGACAAGTCAGAGGCGGATCTCCACCGTAATCAAGAGGGGGAGGCTAACCGGGGAACATTTTTGTTTAATAATTATAGTTTTACAGCACAAATTTTATAAATATTACCTTTAAATAAAATGCATCAAATAAATAATTAAGAATCTGGTATTATTAATAACAATTATTTATTAAGGTTATTAACATGGTATTATTAATTTCATTAATATAGTAGTAATGTTATTAATTGTATTATTAAATTTTATTAATTGTGGTATTATTAATAACAATAATTTATCTGGTAACACTTTTACAAAGTTTGTCATTTATCCACTTCAATTTTATCTGTCACGAGTTCAGGTCCAATGGGGGGGACAATAGCCCCGGACTGAGCACAGCGCGTTTCGTTCATTTCTCTTCTTATTACGTCACCACACATTCTCTGAGTGAAGTTATATGACTTTTGAGTCGAGGTCTATTCGCTTAGTTCCTGAAGGTTGTGCGAAGTGTGAGGAGGAGGTACATCGATGGAATGAGCGACCTCGTGTCGTCCTGAAGGACGAGGTCTCCAACCGAGCGATAGCAGAGGATAACTCGAGTAACGAGAACACAGCCATGAAAGGCCGTCTCCCTACGTCCACTGCACGACGACGACGACCACGTGCAACCTCGGAGGGCCTCTACACCGCAATTGCTTAAAGCGGCAGCTCCGGAGAGGGTCCACTAGAGATACAATCAGTACGGGAGGAACAATGAAGGCTCAAGATCATTCAACAAGGTGAGTCCATTTCAGTCTCGAACGTAATTGTTTATATTGAAACCACGTTCATAAATTAATGATTCCAAATCTAGGATCATCTGGTTCCAGGATTCTGCGAGGCAATGTATGCCGAAACGGGCCATAAATACTAGTACCCTGTCACTTTCATTACATACGAAACAAAGGTTATACGTGAAATTTTGATTAAATATTCCCATCCTGGTGCGGGTTTTTCTCTGGTTTTCCTTCGGGTAGTGGCGGATTTTTTTTTTTTTTTTACACTTGCTCTCCACGCTCTTGTCTCTGGGCGGTGTCTATTGAAATAACGTATCTCGAATTTAGAGTTATTTCAATAGTTACGATTTATAAACAATATTTTCCGAATAATCTAGGGTATATAATAATATGTCTTTGTGAAATAACGTTGTATTTTATTAAATACAAATTTGTTGGTATTCTGTTGATACTATAACACTTACCGAACAACTTTTACTCTTGTGATCGTGCTGAAATGTTAAATCCACCTCTGCCTTAGGGCCCTTGATCGGAATTGATGGGATGACCCCTTGCTTCCTTCCGGAAAAAGAATTAGTTTTATTGTCGTTCACGTGGTCATAAGCAGTTTGTAACTGCTCTTTTAACAAATTTATTATCAGACGAATACTTTAGTTAGATACGAAAATCCAATTACGTTTGCATACGTTTAGTTACATACACTCGAATGAGGACTATACGACCGTGTATGCTTTTACTCGCATCTTCCCTTCCAGAACATCGCTGAGCGGTAGAGAGTGGGTTGAACCCCCTACTCGTCCGAACTTGGTGAGGTTACCAGCCGAGTTTACCCCCACCTACACCACACAAATGTCGGATCGGCAACCCAACATCTCTCCTTCCCAATTCTCACCTAAGTCACGGTTAGAAGGAAGAGTAAGCCTCATGACCTGAACCCTACCATAAGACATGAAATAAATAATAAATAAATATAACCAAATGGGTTCTAAGTAAGTGAAAAATGTCTTAATATGAATATAGTTGACATCTCACCAAAACAAAAATATCAAGGGATATACTTTTACCATATGAAATATTAATAACGAATTAATTTCATACATTACGGACTTGATTTGGAAGAGAGTCGAAGCTTGAGTTGTTACTATTAATAAGGGTGAGGGGACCCGTTCCTTTGCGACTATTCTCAGTACAGTACTTAACCATTATGGTGCCTCAACTGTAACTATCTGCATAGCTTATTACGTTCATTAGTATTCAAGTGAAAATGTTATTCGTCACCAGTATTATAAATTGTGTTGTTTTATTAATTTGTATTTCCCCTTCGCGTACCCCAACCCCTGAATCATTGACCCCGTAACCATGGCAACAGCAGCAACACCCATGTTAGATCCGTGATGTAAGCATATGTATTCGTAGATGTAATTCTCCCCATCTCTTGCAAGTACTAAGTCTATTCATAGAATTTTCTAATTCAACTTTTTCAGTTATTACTCAACAAAGTATTTTAGTACCGTATAAAAATCATATTTACCAATTGTGTCTTAAATAATAATACCAAATTTATATTTTTTATTATTTCAGACCACGAGACTTGTCTATTTACTTAATTTGGTTTTGACTTCATTCACCATGACTTCGATGAGAAAACTGGGAAGATTTGTTGTGTTGCCCGTTAAAATACCGGACGTTACTGAACTGACACTAGTGTGGAGTAGGTGAGGGAAACCCCAGTTGAAAACCCACCTAGGTCAGCCAATCGGGGATCGAACCTCCTCTCTCCCGCTCAGCAGTACGCTGGAAGTGCAGAAGCTACCACTACACTACTTCTGTTCTACAAATAGTTTTTCTCTGAGTTGGAAAAAAGAGTAACTGATTGTCCCCGCAGTATTTAACTGCTTTTTGATGATTAACTTTGATAAGTTATTTCAACGCATTCCATTTAAATGACACAAAAATAAACACCCCAACGAATCTCAATGGAAATAATTATTCAATACATCTATTCGAGATCGACTACATTGTTTGTGATAAATAAAATTCGTGGTTTTAGAGTCTGGTGATTGATGCAAATTTAATACAAATGGATGAAAAACTAAAATAAGTTTCACGTGGATTCTTCTTCGGAATCGATCACCAATTTCCTCAATTATTTATTGCGTCCAAGTGGATAGAGACGGGCGAAGTGAGATATGTACATAAAGTAGCTCATACATCGTCCAAAGTAATGGAAACATTTGGTATTAAATCACGAGTCAACCCCATGTTTGTTTTTATAATAATAATAAATATTATTATATTATATTTTGGAATATGTAACCCCATATCTGAAACGCAGAAGAATTAAAAGAAAATTCTTAATTTAAAAGAAAATCCCGATGGGAGTGGTAAACATAAGACAACCTGTCTACTATAATTTTATGTTCGTATGAAGTCGATGATGAATTGAACTAAGAAGCAAAATATAGTGGATAAGTCAAAAATATTTCTGTGCATTTCCTCAAATAATATCACACCGTTAAATTTCGGGAAATCTTGACTTGGACCTAATTATTAATATCGTAGAAGAAACACCAAGAGCTAAACAAATATATGCATTTGTTCCGCTCTGTAAAATATGTGAAGTAAGGCACGTTATGAAATGAAGATAGACAGAGGTATAGGATTCTGCCAACCTCTGCGTTACAGGGAGGAGGTAAAGAGGCATTGTCCAATTGAAAGGACATAGTACTATCAGAAGACGATATAAAGGGAAGAAAATATAAGTCATACGTTGGCTATGTTTGAAATGTCGATCATAACGGAACACTTTTCGATATTATTTTCATTAACGATTTTCATAACTTGTAGTTGGATTCGGGTGACGTGCGAGGTATACCGAGCATCCTCATTTCAAGCAAAGTCACAATTTAAAAATCTTCTGGTTATTCTACAGGTGATGAGGATGGCTGATTTTTGTAAAGTTAGAAATATGTTTTAGGGAGATGAAGTCGATTGATGCTGAGATGCAGACTGAGGGATGATTCCAGTGGTGGACAGGAATATAGGAACTATATATACATACTCCGTAAGTGAAGAACTTCTGTTTCCAAATCTTCATATTTTTGAATTTTATCATTGTAAGTAGTTTGTAGGTTGTGGGTGTTGGTTACTGCATTATATATGATGTGTGTGATTTTCTTGAATTTGTCTATTAGAATAATATCTGGTCTGTTGTGATGGATTGTTTTGTCGGTGAGGATTGATCCATCAAAATAAATTTTATCCCTGCTTTTCTTTAAATTGGATTTTGGGAAGTATTTGTAGTACGTGACTGTCTTATATTAGTCCACACTTCCCGCAGAATTTCTGATGGATAATATTAGCAACCTGATTGTGTCTGTGGATGTAAACTGTCTGTGCTAATAATGCGCGTTGTTATTACTATTGGGGTTTTAGGTCTCGCCAACACAACCGGGAATAGAATATATTCTTTTAAAATTGAGTTTGTTTGCTTGTTTTTTTAACCTGTAAGTGAAAAAAATGTTTGTAGTGGAAATAACAAAAGCATATGTATCTGTCCCGCCATGCTCAAATCGCCGCGCATTTGTATCGGACCGCGACACGAGCGCCACGCCGTCGTCGCTACGCTTCTGAACCTCGCGCCTCCCGCCGCCGGCCGACGAGTCGACGCGCGCACCGCCCCGCCGTCCATCGATCCGCGCATCTCAGCCTACGGCGGGTGGCGACGGAGGCGGCGGCGGCGGTCAGGGAACAAGGGAGACCTCCACCACCGCCATCGCCACCCGCCGCTGCCACTGCTACAGAAGCACCCGCATCGACCGTCGACGAAGCGAACGCGCACGCGGGCGGCACAGAGGGGAAAAAAAAGGGGAGGGGAACGTATGCGCGTGGGATGCACGCGGAAGAGCTACGTTCCAAGGTATATGATCACGGAGATGACAGCGTCCTCTCGCCACGTGTCGGGTTTTCATAACGCTATTGGTTCTAAACTAAAATAATTCGAGTTCATGTTTCTTTTTCGTATACTACGACGTCAACCACCGAACGAATTCATGCTTCAAATGAAAACCCAAGGACAAAATACAATTCTAGAACACATCTTTTAAGACTATGGTCTCTCCACACAATAACAGCATATCGAAGCGATTTTCTGTTATTGGATAAACAAATCGACTGCAAAATTGTAACTGAATTCGTATATCAATTTATTATTAGGAGGAATTTTCATGTCACAATTTAACTTTTATCAATTTTTCGAGTGGAAATGTTAAGTATTTTGAAAATTAACGGAAACCAATAACGAGAGACTAGAAACATTATTACTAATCAAAACTGTTGATTTGTAAGAATGTGAATTAGAAGTAACAGAATGAAAATCAAAATTGCAAACATGTGTGTACATTGAATACTTGAAAATGATTTGAATATGGTATCGTAAAAGTAGTAAAAACTTTTCAGGCTTACTGATTAAAAAGTAATAAATCATGATAAAACGCTGGAGGACATACTGACATCTTGGAACTGACGCATAAACAAAAATATACAATATTTTTCTTGAAATTACGTCACAATACCGCCAAGAACGAAGAAATGCGATGTTTGACACTTAAAGAGGATATCGTGCTTGATCAATGACGTAATTCGTTTTCGTCAAAGTAAGAAACACTCAAATGAAAAGACGTCATTTGCATCTCACCCAAAAGTTTCTTTCGTGAAATCCACTGCACTAGCATTTCACTCAATGTCGCTGTCACAAAAACGATTCTATTTCAAGGAGAACATCTCAAGATTGTAAGGGAGGAATAGAATGCTACTCAAAGTTCGCTGCATTATTTGACAGAATGAAGTCAAGGTCACTAGATGTCAACAGAATCAAAAATGTTTCGCATTCTACAAACATTTAAAATCAAGAAATGTCCAAGAAAGCAATATAGAATGATATAAAAGCTATCAAGGATGCACCAAAGAGCATGCAGCGCTGCACAGCTAGCGTGTAGCCGGCTTTCCCCCCACCTCTTCTCTTTAAAAATAAAAAAAAACACTAGCGGAGGAGGGGGAAGTGCCGGTGGGAACTCACCTGGACTGGTTTGCCAGCTGAGTCCCCCGATGAACATCTTCCTGCAAGCAGAAACACGGATCAGCACCAATGCCACACGCATGCACACATTTAAGACATGTAAGAGCACAGAAACTACGCAGGTGAAGGGGAAACCGTAGCGGCGGAGGTGGGCGTGTGTCAGAGAGCGTAGACACGTGTATGCACACGGGGCTCAGCGTGATTCCAACCACATGACACCGGAAATCACCATTCATGCACACCACTGGCCTACGCTCGGGAGGATGAGTAGGGGTTGGATGAAGTGGGGAGGGGTTGGGGGCGGGGCAGACCGAGAGCCGGAGAGGCAGCGGGCGGCGAAGCCGTAGCGGGCGCTTGGGCAAAGTCAATACTCTCCGCCGCAAAGTGAACAGGCGCTACGTGGGACACATCGTGACTTTTCCGCAACACATGAGAACACACGCTCACAAATAATTTTTCTTTGCACCACTTTGCACCGTCGTGACACGTGTGTCATCCCGCCGCTGCCTCCGTCGGTGGGGAATATTTGAGCGGAGCGATGCCGGGCCTCCGCGCACTGGCAGGTCCATGTGACGCAGCGAGGACCCTGAGGGGCTGGCTTTTGCCGGCAGCCGGTGGGGCGTACCCTGGATCGTTGGGCACCTCGGCGGGCGAAGCGCCGGCCGGCTCCTGCGTCTGGGGTTCCATGATGAACTGTATTTTGACTGCTTCGCGGCTGGCGCCGGCGCTGACTGCGACTACTACTACTACACACTACGCTGAGCGGCGACGGCTGCGGCGTGGCTCCTCTGCTGGCACTTTCGCTCGAGCACTCGACCAGCGCGGGACTGAGCGGGCGGCGGCGGCGGAGGACTCCGGTTGCGCACGCGCGCCGCTCCGCTGCGCCACCGTCGCCACCGTGTCTCCCCCGCACTACGCCTCTCGCCCAGTTCCGCGCACGGGCGCTGTGATTGGGTGCAATCCGTGCGGCGCGGTGCGGCGCGGCGCTGACGTAACATGCCGCCAGTGCTCATGCGCCGGAGCGCATTGCTGCCCCCTCCTCCCTTCCCACCATCCTTCCCTTCCTGCTGCGCGAAGGGCGCAGATTATGCGAAGATCGGCGCCACCCCCGCACTTTGCACAACAGTCAAGTCAAGACGATGGCAGAGGGACTGCTAGCGACATCGAGTAGCGCGCGAGGTAACTAAGAGGGAAATGGTTCTACCGTAGGCCGCTTGGAGCGCGGCAGACAAGTGGAGGAGGAGAGCAATAGCTGACAGCTGAGTACCTGATACGGACGCTTATGCTCTTGGAATGTTCGGACTTTCGCCGAATCGATGTAATGGTCCCTTGAGCTTCGATTAACTCTCCAAATAATTCAATACGTTCCATCGAAACGTGATGCTTTACCATGAGAGCCCTGAAACCGTTAACCAATCTATGTGCAAGTTGCATCAAATTGGAAGGTGCCGATGAATCGTCAACCTAATGGTTAAAATCACAGTAAAATGTTTTAACAAAACTATTCGTAACTAGGGCAATAAACAAAATTCTAAATTGAACTATTATTTCCTGTTTTTTAAGCACCGCACTAAATGAATCCGAAGCAGCCCATGCAAATTTCCTAAAGCGAGTACCCAAACGAAGACATGAAAAAATACACAAAATATGCAGTAAAATGATACAAATATAAATATAATTATAAAAATCTTATTTCCAAAGTATGACGTATTATCCGATAACATTGCGTTGCTAACCATCGTTCTTGTCACAAACTACGTAAATGTTACTCAGAAGTTCTTTTTTCGCTTCATATGTCAAGTATTGTAAGACGGTCATTTTTAAGTCTCCTATCTCACTTCACCAAAACCATATCGCAGCCGGTTTAAACCTCAAGGAAAGGAAGAGTTGCTCACAACATTATCGAGATGGATAAAAGCAGTGCCAAGATCTTTCTCAACAGCACCCTTTATAGGTCACGACTACGTATCTAATAACACACAATTCCTTAAAAACGTTGATCCATTCCCACTCCCAAAAACTTACGTGATGCCAATGTTTGGCACTAAGTAAAGAAGTGGTTACGTTAAAAGAATAATATATTCGTGGTTCCTGATGCCTGTGTTGAGTAAAAATTAGTAGAAACTAAAAGCTAAACCTATGTAAGTTGTAAAAATGGTCAACAACAGCTATTTGTAGTTTGTTGGATTAAATTTTCAATTAAAGTAGTAGAAAATAGTAGTTTTTGAGTTCAATTAATAATAGCATTAGTTGAAGTTTCTGACTAGACAGCTAATTAATTTATTTGTATTACAAACTATCTCGTACAGTGTACACCGGGGTTATACACAGCATACATCAGAGAAACTATTTAACCAAAAAGCTAATTATGACCAAACTACCCTCCTGACGACACACACAATTAACTCCGTATCACAGACACGATGTAAATAGTACTCTCGTGACGTAACCCGCAAGCATCTAGTACCTTGTGTTATCTAACCCTGATGAAGGGAGTAGAAATTTCCGTAATGTGGTCCGTATTGCCGCGTTTCCGCGACGCCAATAAGCAAGCCAACAGTTGACTTCCAATGAATGGAAGACAATACTTGGCTTCTCCAATTGACGTTGATACGTCCACTTAATGCAGCGTATTGGCGCGGTTAGTACATCCATACAGCTGACTCGGGGGTGTAAGGGGAAGTTGTCCTACGCAAATGTGAACCTCACCTGCACGCGGTGCACCCTGCTCTTGACTGACGAGGCTCTGGCGACCGAGTGACTCCCGGGATAAGGCGTCCCCCACTATCATTCCAACGGGTCTTTTGGGAGGCGGAGGAGCTGGTAGTGGATAGAGCACTCTTTTTGCCCTTGGGGTGGGAAACTTCCCCTAAAGGCGGATGAGCCACATGTGGTCAACGGCATAAGAAGTCCTCAACGGCGGACCAAGCGTAGATCCCTCCTAGGCTTGACTGGCGGAGGAAGGCTGCAGGGACTTGGAATTCTTCGATCGTCTTGCATTAGCCTGCCATTGAACATAGTTACTAAGTCATCAAGTTAAGTGCGTTTGTTAAAGTGCAGCAACACTCTCACTCTAAAACAATTCACGCACAGCAGTGTCCCAACAACTTACTGACTCTCTTCAAAAAGTCCTGCGGCGATCAAGAAGTTCCGACGGGGGTTGGATTGTAATATCTGGAAGCCTCTAGTGATAACTCGGAACGTAGGCGGTAGATGTGTGATCGGTCGCCTTGCTTAGGATTGTGGCTGTAGAGCAATTCGGTTGATGCATCTACGTCTGGGCAGTCCTATTTAGTCTACTCACCTCAAATGGGGAAGGGGCATGGGGAAGGTGCCCTAATCATAGTCAGCCACTTTTATTACCGGTTGGATAGCCGCGTCCGATGGTATCACCTTAATGCGGACGAACATAAAAGAAATTATACTTTGGAACGTGGAACGTAAGAACACTTACTGATGACTTTTCAAATGAGAGACCCAAAAGGAGAACAGTCATTGTCGGCAGAGAGTTACGAAGATACAACATAGACATAGCAGCACTCCAGGAGACTCGTCTTGCTGAGGAAGGTTAGTTGACTGAACTAGGTGCAGGGTACAGGTTCTTTTGGAAAGGAAAAGCTGCCAATGCACGGCGAATACACGGAGTAGGCTTTGCTATCAAGAACAATCTTCTCAGTGACCTGTTGGAGCCTCCAACCGGACACAATGAACGCACCATGACATTAAGACTTCGTTTAAATGGCAACCAACATGCCACAGTAATCGGTGCATATGCACCCACATTAAACTCTGAAGATGACATCAAAGAAACATTCTATTCTGATCTGGATGCCATCCTATCAAACATCAATCAACAAGACAAAATCATTTTACTTGGTTATTTAATGCCAGAGGTGGTAAGGACCACGAAGTGTGAAATGGTATCATTGGCAAGGAGGGAGTTGGCAGAGAAAACTCCAATGGTTTTACTCCCACTCTCTAAATGTGCTTAATATGGATTAATAATCACCAACACCATCTTACGCCAAAAGAATCGCTTCAAAACATCACGGCAGCATTCTAGATCAAAACACTGGCATCTTATTGACTACATAATCGTCCTCAAGAAATATCTAAGGGATTATCATATCACCAAAGCAATGACTGGAGCTGATGACTGTTTGACAGATCACCGACTTATTAGATCAATTATGTATTTGTCAGTATCCACTCAGAGGAGGAAACAACAGAAGTGTTGCAGGCACACTTTTGATAATGAGAAGTTTGGTAATTCAGATAATATCTTAAAATACAGAGAGCTGCTTCATCATACACTACCGAAGAAATACCATCCCGATATAACACAACAGTGGGATAGCCTGAAGACAATTTTTTTTATATAGCTACGATCTCTCTCTCTCTCTCCCTTTGATAGTTTCAGACGCAAGAGACGGTGTATTTATACTTCTGGCAAATATCCGTTCACTCTTCTGTTGATCGTCACCTTTTCTGTAGTGATTTCTGAAGTAATAAAAAAAAAATAATTTTTTTAAAATAAATAAATAAATTAATTTATTGTCAAAAAACAGTACAAACTGCGTATGACCACGTGGAGGGAAAAAAAACTAATTTACTCTCCGGAAGCAAGCAAGGGACCATCCCATCAATTCCGATCAAGGGCCCTAAGGCAGAGGCGGATTCAAAAAATTCAGCAAAAATTCCTAGATAAGATAAAAAGTTAGCTGCGAGTTATAATACTAATAGAATGTCAATATGTTTGTAATTTTAAGCAAAAAATTACATGTAAGTTATTATCGAACTATAGATTATTCTGAGTATAGTGCTTAAAAATTGAAATAACACTAAATTCACGATTTATTGTTACAATAGACCCGCCCCTAGACAAAGCCTAGAGAACCTGTATGATAAATCCGCCTCTACCCGAAGGAAAACCGGAGAAAAACCCGGGCCAGGATGGGGCTACAGAATTTATGTACACAAACGTGCCAATGTTGAGTACACATAAAACTAAATTAATATGAGCCATAAGACAACACAATCATGCAAGAAAATAGTTTTTGAAATTGTTATAAGTTGTTTAAAAAGTACTACAGCAATGGCGTGATAAAGCACAAGACGAATTTAACTTTTGTTAAAATCAATAAATTCTTTTACAGTGTAGAAGCACTGGTGCAGGAGGTAGTTTTTAACCGCGGATTTGAAGATATTCAATTTCATAATATCTTTTATATTCTTGGGCAGGGAATTATATAGAACGATTCCCGAATGGTATGGTCCCTTTTGGCAAAGAGTGGTTGACACTCTAGGGCGATGAATAAGTAAAACTTCTTTATGCAAACAATCAAATGAATATACAAAGCTACTAAAGAAATACGTGTTATTTTTCGAGTGAATGTTGTGTAAAGAGTGTTAGTACATAATGTTCTGTAAAGGTATGAATGAATATTTGATTAACGCGAAGATTTAGCTTTTCTTAGTACAATTCTATTATCAATACATTTGTATTTGATATAATAGTTTGCGCGGAGTGTTTATACTCAAATTACTGTATTAATAACTACAAATTTTGCGTGACTCAATCTCAACAGCTCCAGTTGAAGAAGTCTTGGATTAGATCCACTGTCGGGGTCGAGTGTCAGAGCACGCGAAGAAGGAGCGGAGTCCATGCAAACTCTTGGTTGCCGTAACGGAGCTCTGCAATCTATGAATACCGCTTTTCGTGTTATAAAATGGAACAGGTGTTATTTTTCGCATGTTGCAAAAATGTTGCCGACCACACACTGCCATATCTCTTACGGGTCGGTCATAAAAGGGTGCGTCAATTCAAGCGATTAGATACAAATTACGCGAATGTTATTCTAATAAACAATATTTTAAAATAGAATTCGAATAGAAATAATAGTTTTTGGATTCTAAAAATTACAGCATGAAACTTTCTTGGGTAGTGCAACCTTAGCAAGGACGACTACTACTTTTCGTTCCATTTTATCCCACTAGGTCCCTAAGTCAGTATATGTAAGGGCACATGGCGTCCTGAAAAAAATATAAAAAGTGGGACGTTTTCAAAATTTAATGCCTTCTTTTTTACCGTTGCTAGTTGTTAAATATTATTATATTTCTTTTTTAATAAACAAAATTTGATGGTTTATTGTAAATTTTTTTAAACAGATGAAAACTTGTCTTATTGCGCATTTTTAACACAAGGCTGCATTTAATGCTTAATAAGGTGTCATTTTAGAGTTTTTGGTATGATTTAAAATTAACTGTTTTGGAACATAAAAGGTTCTGTTTGTTAATTATAATAATTCGTTTATTAATGTTTAAAAATATATTATTTCATCTTTTAATTTACATTCATGTATGTATTTAAAATGTACGAAGTAGACATAAATTATATCTGTAATTTAAAATTTTCTTGTTTAAATTATATTTATATTAAATCAGAGTTTCCTTTGTGTAAACTGGAAGAACCTTATTTTAAAATGGAAGACCTTCGCAATTTTTATGATCACAAAATTTACTTCAGTCCCCAGCTCCGAAAATAATCACGAGTCGCCGTTGGGTGTGAGTTAAAAACACGGACGTTTAGGGTGTCCTTAAAGATGTCACCTCTGTGGATTTATATACAACGCTGCGAAACCTCAGTATACGGGCCGTACTCCTCCCTTAATACCCGCACGAATCATGATTACCTGCCCTCTCCATCTCCATTTATGTTCTATTTCCTTCTCTCTTCCTTTACGACTTCGGTTGCGCCTCTATGTCCCTTCGTCCCTCGACGCTGTGAACCAAGTGAAGAAGAATGCTTCCCTCCGTTCAGGGTTACCAACTCGAACGAGTAAAACGTCGGGATACAGTCTTGATTAAACTGATGCCTTGATGACACTGAGCGAGTTTACTCGTCACAAGCCAGCGAGTTTACTGGCTTACTCGGAGTTCTGGGACATTCTGTATAGCCATACTGTACTGTGTACCCATTTTCACATCAGTGTGCTCTTTGTGCGAAATCTTCACGACTACTGTTCTTCTTTAACTTATTGAACATTTTCGATTTTTGTAATTCGCTCCCGTAATATTGTTCGCCTCAAAGAGTTCCGCAAAAAAGTCCGCAACAGCGTATATGTATCTACAAAGGTTTACCTAAATTATCGAAAAAATGTTATTGATAACGGACGTGTAAAAACACTTCAACTAAATAGAGTAATTTATATGGAAAAAAAGAATCCTAATCCAATTGAATGAATTCTGTGTTGTTGTTTTTTTGGCATTTAATAAAGATGAAAACTGTCTTTAAATCGTAAAGTTAGGACAAATAGCTTAGATTTTACATAATTTTACAAGCAACCACCGTCGCCGCTGCCACCACCGTCATCAGTTGCATCGTGAGGACCAGGCAAGCGTGAGGCTGGCGCGCTACACGGCGTGAGGTGCTTCACGTGAAGCAAACATATTTGACCTCCAATTTTCGACTATTCGAAAGTTCGAGTACAAAGAAAAGTTAAAGAGTAACGTAACACACGAGCGAAGCCGAGGTGGGTTGCTAATAATATTTTTTATTTCTGAAACTTATCTATGAGTGTAAAAAACTTCAGGGACATTCAGGACAATTTGTATAAAGTAGTGGCAATCCCCAAGTAACAGGGACGACTGACAACCCTATACCCAAAGTCATGTTACTTTGTGACGGTGTAATTCAATATGACTGCCTTATACAAATTGCCTACCTCTACGAAACAGATTCTTGAAACTCACTCGCGTGCAGGTAGCGGTACACAATGTCATTCTCATCGGTTGATAATGTAAGGTTACGGCGTCCCGCTACACCTGTTACTTACGAAGCATGAAGACAACCGAAGTAATTCGAGAAAACCGTATTCAATAGAATGGGCGCGAACCCAATGAATCTACTCTCTAAGGTTTACTGATAACTTACCAAAAATTTCAAGGAGAGTGTGCGAGGAAAATTTCAGGAAAAGCGTGGTCACAAAGAATTGAAGTAACATCCTAATAAATATTAATAGTAGTCACAAAACCGACTATTTGCTGCAAGGAAATAGAGTTAATAACACAACAAACAAAGACACAAGGTAATATTCATTTCGCACGCTCGATACAGAAAGTACAGAACAGCGCCACAAGTGCAAGTGAATTGAATTGTTTTCCGATGTTGGATATGGATTTAAGTTCCAATGTCTTGCCAGCAGAACGCGATGTAACCTTATCATTACTCTTATGGACGATGGCGAAGTGAAAGCATTGGCTTCATTGAGTACAGGTTCTATACTAACATCAAGCCCATTAGACTAATAAATTAATAAGTATATGAATAATTTCTTGTCAAGAGAGCTGTTACAAACTGCCTATGACACGTTGAGGACAATAATGTAGTTTACTGTGACTAATATAAATAAAATTGTAAACACAGTGCTCTTCCGTTCATACATTTCTGCTTAAGTTGAATTTCTCGAGACATAGTAAGATGACTTTTTTTTATATATCCATTCGTCGAGTGAAATCATCCGCACTGGAATTTTCACCTTGGCGAAGGCACAAGCGATGAGGTGGCCACTCCAAGGAATGAAAGCTCGACGTCAGCTTACTCACTGGCGCTGGAGGAAGTTGTTAAACGCTTTCATCATCAACACCATGAAACTCCGCACCACTGTCACCAACTCGTGAGTCATGTTCGTTAGAAGTTGCCGGAGAACCTTCAGAAGATGGTGCAAGAAATGAATTTGCTAAAAGGAAAGAAGACTCGGCTTTAGTGTCGTTCCAGACAATTAATAGCGTGTATCTTTAGTTCTTGCTCTTCGGAAAGTATTTGTGGACGATTTCTTGTCATGCGCATAATATTAGCAGCCTCATATTGACACAAGGTCATTGGAAAAATAAATATTTGAAATTCAATTCTCAAAATACAAGATAGTTCATTTTTGAGGCTAAAATACTCGAAAAAATTACCCATTTCCCAAATAATTAAATATATCGAATTTTTAAAGAATTATTTAGTCAACTACACAGGTACAGTAATTATTGAAGTGTCATTGATTATCATAAGAATAGTGATAAGATTATCATTATCATTGTCCACGATTTTACTAAGCAAAGAAGCGTTTTCTGTTAGTAATATACATGTCGCAGAACGGCCATTAAACCAGGAACTATGGATGAACGACCTCACTGGTGTAGATCACGTCTCTCGTGTCTCGCGATAATGGAGGCGGAATTAGTACTCGGATGAGTTACGATAAGACGTTGAAACGATCGGAACC
Organism: Laupala kohalensis; assembly: GCA_002313205.1. NCBI lineage: Eukaryota > Metazoa > Arthropoda > Insecta > Orthoptera > Trigonidiidae > Laupala > Laupala kohalensis. Next base: position 256,032 of record NNCF01125993.1, on the reverse strand, counting down.
ATTGATCGACCGTCATGGAGCGAATCCAACAGATCCACACAGAAACAAGCAACCGGTCGGTCCATTAAGTAAGTACGAACGCTTCCTCTGATGATATATACTCAAAACCTCTCCGACAGCCCGACCGTCCGCCACGTATCTCCTCCAGCCACTCTCCATACTCTGTCCTGCCGCTGACCCCGCCGATCGTTGTCAGACTTAGATATATCGACAGTAACCAAACTATCGATCCCCAGCGTTCACAACAGCTCGTTCTAACCGAAACCAACTCATGAAAACCACGCTCATGGGTTATAAGCGTTGCTACTTCCTTGCAAACGAAAGTATGCTTCACAATAAAATGAATTCCTTTTAATTTAATCTTTATAAATCCACGACATATTTATGGTATGGAGCACATAATTTTAATCATTTTTGTATCTTTTCAATATATATTTTATATAAACTGTTCTATCAGTTGAGCGTTCTATGCCGATAAAAATGAGACAATATAACTATCAGAAAAAGATCCACTTAACTCACACTAAATATATTTTTTGTGGGGTTTTAAGGGCTCGTCAACAACAAGGTCATTAGAGCCCATGCAGTTTCACACCATAGAGAAGAGACGTAGTGACTCTTCCCCGTGTGTGGGACTCGCCGAATATCTCGACCATACCCACTAAAAAACCCTCCTGAAATCAACAAATATCTAAATACAAAGATGAAAGAAAAAAAAGAAAACAGTTGCCCAATACATTATATTATAAAAAAGAAAAAAATTTCTATAGATTATATTATCTAATTACAGAAACGAAGGATGAAACGAAAGAAGACAGGAAAGAGGAATGCAAATTTAAACCCTCCCGAGAACTTGTGAGAGGAGCCCCGATATACTCATAAAATTCAATAGTTTATTTACATTAACCGTTTCATTTCCGAGAATTGTTGGTAAATCTGCAGCCAAACCAATTTGTCTCCGTATACTCGAGTATCTTCTGCAATCAGTTAGTAGGTGACGCACTGTCAGAGAAGAGCTACACTCCTCACAAACGGGTTCATCATCAAGTAGTAAGAGATACCTATGAGTGAGAGGACAATGTCCTATGCGCAGGAGGGTCAGCAAGACCTCATCGCGCCGGGCTGGCTTACAGTAACTGCTCCATGACTTAACAGAAGTTTTGATACGGAGCTTATTCCTTTCAACAGCTAACCACTCATTGCTCCATTCACTCAGAATCCTTATCTTGATGGAATTTAACACATCTCGTTTTGGAATAGTGAACAGATCCACGCGATTCTTGAGGCATGCCGTCTTTGCGGAAACGTCTGCTTCCTCATTTCCTCGGATACTCACGTGTCCGGGAATCTAGCAAAACATTATGTTCTTTCCATCACTTTGCACTGAGAAAAGAACATCCTGGATGTTCTGGATCAGCTTATCAACTGGATACAAATTCGGGATTGCTTGACGAGCACTCAGCGAATCAGAACAAATCAGAAAATATGATCCACCGGAGCACTTTGTTGATCGCATTGCTCTCAAAATGGCGTAGCACTCAGCGGTGTAAACGCTGCACAAGTCGCCTAGCCGGTAACCACAGGTCTCACGGGGAAAAACCACGGAGCAGCCGACACCATCAGCCTACTTCGACCCGTCGGTAAACACAGGGATACGGACACGGTGTTGTTCGAGGATTAGGTCCTCAACATCTCAGCTGGAGTGTTTTTCTTGTCATGATGCAGAAGATAGAAAATAATCTTCGGCTTGTACCAAGCCCAAGGAGGAGTCTTACTGAAACCTTGATTTAAGACATTCGGTGTGCGTATATGCAAGGTTTCCTTAATTTGTTTACAGTGATATTCAAAAGGTTTGGTTGCTCTCAGTCTGCTGTTGTAGAAACGGATGGAAGAAGAGGAACGATGAAAAACCAAGTTGAGCACCAGATTGTCGGATAAACTTAGCACGTGGCAAAAGTGTTGTAGCATGAGGAGTTGCCGCCGGAGGTAAAGAGATGGTTCGCCACTCTCGGCATACAAACTCGGAATGGGACTAGTTCGGTATGCTCCCGTAACTAGTCGGATTTCTGCATGGTGGACACTATCCAACTTCTTTAAATAGCTTGCACGAGCAGAGCTATATACAACGCAGCCATAATCGATCCGAGATCTTATGAATGCTCGATGAAACTGGTGCAAGGAGGAGCGATCTGCGCTCCATTCCCTGCTACTCAGGCACTTCAATAAATTCAGAGACTTTAATGTTCTTACTCTTAGGTCTTTCAGATGTTCAATCCAATTCAGTCTCTGATCAAAGATTAGACCTAAGAATTTTACAAAAGGATAGAATTTTAGAATGTTGTTTCCAAGGGCGAGGTGAGGTTCTGCCAGAAAGTTTGATCTCCTACTGAAAAGAACACAGCGTGTTTCGTCAGCAGAGAAACGAAAGCCAGTCGTTTTTGACCACCCCTTTGAGCATGAAAGTACTTCAAACATTTCAAAACAAACCCTACGTCGAATAACCGGAGAACCGAATTTTTTGTGAGCAATGTCACTCTTCATCGACATCTAGGTATACAACCATTCTCCTCCTTCCTCACTTATCTCAGCACAAAATTCTTCAAAAACGTTAATACAAATATTTCCACTATTCCCATAGTACCTCATCTTCTATACTCAGGATTAAGAAAACCTGCCCAAAAGATCATGTCAAATAACATATCTGCAATTCTTCCACTATTAATATCTCCAACTCATAATTACAACATATAATTATCATAAACATCATATTAGATTTCATGTAAATATTACTAACCTTGTATTATGTTTACTCGGGACCTAACTGGATAATCTGTAGTTATTATTTCAAATTGTATTTATTTTATAAATATTCTGCAACCACACATGGAGAGCCTTCTGTGAAATAATAATAATAATCATAAAAACAAATGCCGCATGTGAAAAAGCAGCTTTCCTAAACGGGAGCCTTGGGGGTTGCCTGCCTTGGATCTCATCTTGTAAAGAGCCTCCAAATGAGTCACTAAAAATATTAAGACTAAAATTTCAACGAAAATATGTTGTAATTTTATTATAAAAATAATTTAACAAACAGCTGACCTTATTAAATACAAACTCGACTTTAAATTATTTTGCATAATTCTTAACACAGCACGCAAACACAAAGAAGGGGGTTTCCAAAATGACTCCCATCATAATTTCTATGTACGCTATCGTTATGGAATGCTTTGTAAGCATTCATTTCTTCCCTCCATCTGTACATATATTAATCTTTCGTTTACTTTTTTATTGTGCTTACAGATAGAGGAGCAATAGACTGTTCTGAAATGTCCACTCAGAATCTGGGGTCCACTATTTACAACTCAGAAATGAGTAATGATGTATCCCGTAAATCGAATTGGCCGGAGCGTTATGCTGCGTGATGCTGACATCTTAGGCCAAGTAATAGCGGAGCTTTACCTTCTGTCTACTTCAAAGGACATACCTAAGAGCCCTTTATGGGACAGTTTGACCTTTCTTTACGCTCCCATCTTCAAAGAATTTCTTTTCAGCTGGATAGACTATGCCAAGTTTTTTAATCCTCTTCGGTTTGTTTCCTCATGCCGATAATGCGATGGTGCGCAGTTTCCTATCGATTACATATCCGTGAATATTTTTAATGGTTTGGAAGCGACGTCGTTTCCAGAAGAATTACATCTTTAAAAGGGGAAAAGCCTTTTTGAAGAAAAAGCAATGAATTTCTAATATTTCAGAAGAGTGATATGCTGAAAAATACTGTTCACTATCGGCTTGTCATACTAATAAATAAACTTTACAGTCAAAAAAGCAGTTACAAACTGCACATGACCATTGTATAAAGACACGGATTACATTGTAAATATACACGTTAATAATATTATTATTCCACTTTATTTATTTATTTACATTTTAGTTGTATTATGACCACGTGGAGGACAAACTAATTTACTCTCCAGAAGCAAACAAGGTACCAACCCATCAATTCCGATAAAAGGCACTAAGGCAGAGGCGTATTTATAATTTCATCACACTTCTAATAATTAAAATAGTTCAGCAAGTTTTATAGTATTAACATAATACCAACAAATTTGTAATTAATAAAACACAAAAAACTCATTTAACAAGTAAATATTATTATCGAACTATAGATCATGCGGAAAGTATTGTTGGTAAATCGTAACTATTAAATAACACTCAATTCGCTATTAATTATTTCAATAGATGCCGGCAAGAGCATAGTAAGTCTTAGATAGAAAATCCGCCTCTACCCGAAGGAAGAGCGGAGAAAAACCTGGGCCAGGAATTGTCAGAAAAGATACATGACTTTCGTTATAGTCAACCATCGAGGTGATTCAATACATGTATAGTTTATTCAGCGGAACGTACGTTTTGTAGTCATGGCAATATTCAGAAAAAGAAAAGATAATTACTTCGCATGTAGGGGTAATACACACCTTACAATTGTGTCTCGTTATGCATATTCATGAAGATATCAGCTGCCCAACGCTTCTTGGACTGTGTGAGGAACAAAATTGATCCTGAGCTCAACACTTAAGAATCGCTCCATATGTATGACCTGAGTTTGGAAATGCATGTGCATGTTGGGCTTGGCTCCCCGAATCACCGTAATTTAGGATGGAACCGCCGTCGCGTCTTAATTGGACTCCCGAGTCACGTGACCTTCAATCATTGGAAACCGATGAATTACGAATGCCATTTAAGAGGGCAGAGATTCACGAAGGCTAAAGGAGATATATTGCACCGATCAGATGAGTCATCAATGAAAATTCAGAGAAATCGTATAATGTTAAACGAGTTTAATTTGCACTTGTGAATTTGGCATTTATCTCGGAAACGGTAGGTAGGCTACCCGCCAAACTGTCCCTGAAGATACCTGTCCACTTTCATGTTCTGTCAACCGATCATTTAAGTCCTACAAAGGACATCATTAACCTTCCGTCTACTAATGGGGTCCGTACGGACCCCAGAGAATATTTTGCGACATGCATACGGGACCATTATCAAGGAAAATGATTGATATGCTATGACTTTGTTTTTTTTTCATTCCTCTTGTAACATCAGTACCCTTTTTTAATTTATTTTGAATTATTGCATTATTTTTTCAAAACTATATCGCACCAACTACCGATGGGGTTCGTATGGACCTCGGGAACAAAATGTATTAAATATTTTTCTATTTATGAACAGCATATGGTTTTGCGTTTGAACTGTTTTGCTGCTACTTTACACGACATTTTCTTTGATATTAGCTTATTGTAGACCATTCTTTGACACTCCTTCATATCGTGTAAAGTAACATAAGAAAACCTTTGACACCATCTACATGAAATGTTTTAGAACTGCAGTGTTTCGAAACTACAATCTCCAGCTTGCGGGACAATAATACATTCTTCCTGGTTGACTGAGAGCCAGGTTGAGTCCACCAGTGAAAGGTTCATGTCTTCGCAGAATTACTTTTGAAGAGCGAGTTTATGATAACAGAATGTTTATGCGCACCGACATATTTTTCTCATCTACATCTTCAATTTTAGGCGCATAAGGAACTATACGCTTTATTATTGAATGGGAGTTTGGCTACTATTATTTTTCCGTCTTATGATGAATGTGAAAGTGACGTATCTGGTGAAATGTTCACGTTAATCTACCTTCACAACTTGAGCGAACGCCAATTGATCTATTATGCGAGATGAAATTCCCATAAATCAAACAAAGAGTGGTAAAACACTGAAATAAATGAAAAGAGGACTTTCGAAAATGAAATGATTCGGCATTTCGAGCTCATGGTTTAGTCGTATGGACAACTAGTGGGATGCGATGTTTTGCATCAGCAGTGTGGACCTTCTCCTAGGAGCTCAGGTTTCACAGATCGCAACACCAATTCGATTGTTTCATGCTAAATGTATTTGATGCAAAGAAATGTGTAAAATACAACAGAAAACTGGAATGATATAGTAAGAATAATCGAAGGTGAATCATGGAAAAACATGACACCGAAAAAAATAGACAGAGTTGATAGAGATCTTCAACCGCAGGTTAGTGTATTATCCTTTACTAAGAAAGTGAAGGTGGTAAATTTACGTTCAAGATCCAGTCATACTCATCCTAAAATTGTAAATATCAGAGCGTACAAAAGCACAAGATGTTAGATTTACGACAATCGTGCAGATGGCGTAGACACCGACGATCAGACGATTCGAAGCTAGAGTGCCCATTGAGTGAGCAAGAGATGGTCATTAGTTATATTCTAGTGTTAGATACTCATTCAACGACATCCGGAAATTGAAACTGATCTCCGGCAAATTTACACTTGCTCACTAAGTTTTATTTATATTCAATAAATAAATGATTATGATTTATAAATAATTCATACAGAATAAAAAATACACAAGTATTTGCAAGGAAACTGCAGCTAACGAAATTTTTCTTGAGTTCTTAAAAAAACAGTAACAAATTTTAAAAAAAATTATCTGGACAAAAACAGTCCTCCGCTACCCCACTTGTTGTTCAACAACATCTATTACCTGCACAGGGCTTTCGTATTTTACACGAATTTGCGTTTCTCGTGAGTGATGGTAAAAACCTCACTGTCTCGTCGAGACCGCTTCACACAATTTCACCAAGTTTGGTAAATATTCAAATTACTAGAAAACAGAAGATAGAAGAATCAAGGATAATTGAAGAGAGGACGATGTGAGATAAGTCCAAGGAAAGAAGACAAGAAGTTAACAAGTAGACATGTGTGCGAGATGAGAAGTTTTTTTTTTTCATGAAAAATCATACATAAACATTAAAAATGAGTTAGGAAATGAAAATATGTATTAAAAATTAATTTTCAAGAAAAATGGTTTAGTTTCCTTCCAAAGTAAGTGTTTTTCTTCCGAAAAAAATAAGAACAAAGGTTTAGGTAGTCAGTGCTATAAAAGATTTCCGGGAGTCGGAGGGTTAAGAAGATAAACAAGCAGGGTGTCAATATTTTAAATGACGGTAACTTTGTGGAGGGGAAGATACTGTGATTATTTTTTTACAATAATATTAATACTAAAATCTTTCAATTAAAGCGTTACATTACACATTTAATAATGAATACTTTGTTTTGAGAATAAATTTTAACATAATTTTTCTAAGAAATAAATTTCATATTATTATGTTACAGGTAGTATCGAGTGGTTGTACACAAAAGTTGGTTTGATTCTCTAATGTAATTTAACTTGAACTCATACGCAAAACGAAATAACGTCATCTTAACGATTATAATATGCACACAAATAAAATACAAGTTCATATAATACTAAAACTAGGAAATGGAGGTATGTTTTAAAACGAAAAAGCGGAAGGAAGATTACGAATTTTATGATATTATAATGTACGCATATCCAATCACGAGGAAAAGAGCTACTGTGAAAGTAATAATACTGAAGAGCTAACGAATTTGTTGCGAATAATTCAAGAAGCATCCAAGTCATAATCATACTTAAGGAATAATATTTTAAATTTCCCTTCATTTCACGATTTATTATTGAAATTGAATGTAAATGATTTTTTTTATGATACCTCCGTTTTCTTCGATAATCCATCGGAAAATAATCAACAAAATTCGAAACTGAAGAAAACTTTTTCATATAATGATTTTCATTTAAATAAATGTAAATATAATTGTTTAATTCAAGACATTCCAATAAAAACCCGATTTATGGAGAATAAATACAGCGTTAAATGCTGTAGAGATAAAAAGTTAATATAAATACAAAATATTACTGTAAAAAATAAATTATCATTTTACATTTCCTCTCCATAAGGGTCATGGAAATATAGACTCTCTGGGATCTCATCCCTTCTCTAACTTTAGGCCCTAGGGCAGGTTTCCGAGTCACCAGATCCTTGTCACACAGGAAAGCTCTATGATAAAATGAAATAAAAGAGCACAAAAACTCTGAAAAGCAATGGACTTGTTTGACTGGACACGCGGGATAATCCCACACAATGATAAAAATTGTCATGAGCAGGAGAACGCGTGGGTCGCTCTTTTTCCTTCAAAATTATCATGGTAGTAAAAACGCGGGCAGAATCCGAGATAAATTTAACAGAAATGGTCGTTTCAAAAACAGAAAATGATGTAACAAAAACCGCTGTATTACTGAATTTGAGTGGAATGGGTGATCTAAAACATTCAAATCAAGACATGCATGTCGCAATCCTATATAAGGTATGTTCGATTCCAATACATGTTGAGAAATATTTGCTCTTAAAAATTAACTTGATAAAAGTGGTCCCTCCAGTCACGAAAGAGCACTTGGCAAAAGTAAAACTTACTTCTTTCGGGTACGGTACATAAGATTTTCGTCTTCTATGTAAAACGGTAAAAGAGAAAATTTTCTCATTCATTAAGAGAATACGATACGACACAAGAATTTTATAACTGGATTTTTTTCTATTCAGTACACTCACCAAGTAATTGGTTTCTTCCTTGCGTGTTCTTGTATCGAAAGTGATCTACTCAATTACTAAAGTTTGATGATATTTACTTGAGAAATCAGAATTTAGTAAAATTCTTTCCAGCTTCAGTGTGTCCATTAACTACTTATCAATATATTTTTCTATCCCGGGACTGGACTGAGGTATAGTCAACTTTTAATAGGACATGGTTATTATTTTAATTTTTCTTTTCTCATAATATACAAAGCTTTATTTTATGTGGGAATAAAAAAATTGAGCGAATGAGAATACTAAGTGTAATGCAATGCTCTCAGTAAACCGATACAGCCACTCAACCCGTATTTGCATTCCATTTTTTACTACACAACGAAACTGAATATTGATATTCTTTTGCACTCTTCAGTCTGGACTGGAAAATGTATTCAGTGGAAGCAAGCACATTGATATAATTTTGAATGAAGATTTCAAAAGTAGCGTTTTATTTGTTACAAACGTACTATAATTTCACGCTCTTTACATTATAGAAAAAATGTTATCCTAATTGTAATAATTAGTCATTTTCTTTTGTTCACAGTTGTGAAAACCTTTTATTCGTATTCAGTGAAGATTAATGATGCCATATTCATCTTTTTAATCAAAATATTTAATAAGGTCATTTAATTTGATAATTCAACATAGTATATTAAGTTTCTACCAAATTTTAAACAGGAAGGTGTGCACCGCAGTAAAAGTAAATGATTATTATAAAAGAGCAAAAATTATCAGTGAATTGAGATGAAATATTTATATAAGATTCATATTAAACAAGGTGGATGAAATAAAATTTCTCACTGATCTATGCATAAGGCAATGAAGTTGCTTTTCACAAAAAATGCTTTGTGGTATCTGTTATCTTAAAGCGCTTCTCCGATCGCATACAATTCGCACATTCCCCTCTTCCTTCCCTTGTTAAATCGATAGTAGCACAGTTTGTGAGCCCGTCGCTTTCTTTTTATTCGAACGTTCCCCTGTAATCGATATTCTCACTGTGTTTCCGACTTTTACTTTCTATTGCATCAGTTTCCCCTTTCCCACAAATCACGTGCCAAGAAATCGTCAAGCATGCAATATATTCGGATTTTAAGATGCTTCCATGCAGATTGAATGGAACTGGATAATGCGTGAACTGATAACTTAAATTATTGTGTACTTTCTTTTCAAGATGATGATACTTAAAGACATGGATCAGAGAGCTCTAATGACTTAGTTGTTGGCGATCCCTGAAGCCCCAATAGAAATAATAATAATAATAATAATAATAATAATAATAATAATAATAATAATAATAATAATAATGATAATAATAATAATAATAATAATGAAAACATGGTTCATATTTAAAAGAAGAAAATTCATTTTAATGTTTATTTACATTTCACGTAGATTGATGATGTTTTGAATGAAAATGGGAAACAGGACCGGAATTCGAACCCCGGACCAACAGCTTTGCGTGCTGAAGAGCTACCACTATGCTATCCCGTTTGCCAGCGGGTAAATCTGGAGGTCCCGGGATCGAATTCCGGTCCCGTCCCACATTTTCATTCAATATAACAACATTAATCTGTTATCTCGGGGATTGGTTAACAGCTATTTAAGAAATTATCTATGAAAGTTTTTTACGTTTCATATATTCAGGAATGTACAGTATCATAGTACCTAATAACTGAGTGGACTTAAATTTAAAAGATTATCAAGAACTCATTCTATCTCCTGTTCACGTCACATAGAACTCAAATCATATTTCATTTACAAAATTGAAATTCACTAGCTTCACAGCACTGAATACTGAGAAAAAATTGCGATCCAATATTTATAATGCCATCTGATTAATATTTTTATATGTGAATTTATCAAAAATACTTCTCTAACTTACATGGTTGGCTTCATTAAGTTTGTCGTATTAAAACATTTAGATTTGAATTTAGACACACATTCAGGAAATTCAGAGTTAATATTGAATATTTTCTTATATATGTGCATAGTTATTTAAATATTTGAAGTCTGTTATAAATTTTTTTGTCAAACTATTCAAAAAATAAATTTCAAATAATTGAAACATCGTCTATGCTTCATACCTTCCTTAAAGTATATTCCATTCCACCCTGAAAGTTGAAAGAAGTTTAGCAATACATATAATTGTACTAACAATACTTTAGCCTTCAGAATAGTTAGGACAATATTTGAGCTTGAGGCTATGTGGAGTTATGCCATTGCTTGCACCATATACTTCATTAAAGAGAAAAATAACACATAAGAATATTGCATATTACGTAAGCCGATAAAAACACAAGGTAACGACAGTAAAGAATATTTCCGGTAATAATAGTAAAAACATTTTTCTATCGCATTATATTATCTATCACTTGTAAACATCTAGACATAGTACCGTCCTTCGTGATTGATGATTTCCTTATAAATATATAAATGAGAGTACAAGAGAGAACTTCGATCTTAAATAAATTATTAATATTATCGTTGGTACTGTTTATTTTAAATATTAAAAGCTGTACAACTATTCACAAATTTGAATAAGTAAATTTTAAAAATAAGTAAATATTTGGTGTATAGCTTAATGTAAAATGTTAAAGTGTAAAAATCGTTTAACATTTTATCGAGAAAGTAAAGATTTATTCCATTTTATTCTATTCCGCTTGCCAGATAAAAAAACGTAATGAACTTAAAAATAAACGTACACTTATTCAAAGGTAATTGAGCGTAGAGTAGCGTTCCCTGGAAGGTGGTTCATGAGTTTCCAATTGAATTTAGATTTGAAATCAAATTATAACAAAACTCGTAAAAGTAAAAAAAGATCATGTAATAAATAATGATAAAAGAATGTAAACGCGGGGTAGTAAAAAATAGTTTCTCCTACCTAGTAAAATTGAATTACTCATAAACATGTATTTCTAGGTAGCTTAGTCAGTTGCTTATAATTACCGTGACCTTCATATAATCTCGTGCAGGTGTGTGATGTTGATTGTATCTAGGAATCAACATCTTCAGAGGATGTGGTGAGGAAGAGACACGCAATGCTTGGCAGTAAATGTCCTCCGCACATGTTTCTTCATGAATATGCACAGCCACTGCACCAAGTCAGGTGCAAACTGCGTACTCGTTTATAATAAGAATGTTACTGTCGTTAGGCTTAAAAAGGCAATAGACAACGTCAATGATAGAATATTATATATTAATATTTCATGCAGAAATATACCTACATAATACAAGTTCAAAAAGCAAACAAACACACAAATAAAATTTACATACAACATAAATTAGGTCCGCACATATGCCAGATTTCAAACAGTTTTGTTAAATTGGACAATTTTAATCAAAATAATATCTTAACTTCTATAATACAATATTGCAATCAAAACAATCCTCTAATCTGTCAAATGGGTGATCAACTAACCATTCTTACAGTTTTTGCTTGACAATATTCATATATAGATTCATGTCTTGAAAATATGGAAGTAGCTTATTGTAAATTTATTGTTCTATGACCTCATTTTTGGATAATCTATGGTAGCATATAAATGTACACTATTTCTTGTAGGGTAAGAAGGAATCCTATTCCTACTTGGTAATTGAGGTATATTAGTTTTTGTGTATATTAAAACATAGTAAATATACAAGTTAACAAAAGTCATTATTTTATGTTGACTGAATAATGGTTTAACGTCTTATGGTGAATTGTCTGTTGGCCATGTCAAGTGGATTAATTATAAAATGTCAGTTGAAGTTCCCAAGCAATTTCTCGTTTTTTATCTATCGTTATATATTTGTACCTCAACCCTGAATTATTTTGAGAACTTTGGCACATAAAGTACTTTTCAATAAATAGTGTCAATTGATATTATCGAGCACGTTTCTGTAACGTTATTTTAATACTCTGATAAACACTACTACAAAAAAGCATAAAAAGATACTTCAATCTAGCGTCATAATAGTTCTTATCATAATAATTGTCAATTTGGGTTTGAAAATCTTGACCCCGGTTTTTCTCCGATTTTCCTTCTGGTAGAGGCGGATTTTTTTATAAAGACTCTTGCCTAGGGCGGCATCAACAATAATTTTGACAACAATTTATCTACAATAATTTTGAAAATGTGTTACGGAAAGAATATTTACTAATGAATTACAATTACAGAATGGTCATTCCTTGTGAAATTGGCTGAAAACCCCCAATCTTCTTCCATTTTTCTGAATTTTTTTCTCCATTTGTATAGATCCCTAAGAAGTCAATTTTGAAGAATTCATTTCAAAGCTTTCCTTGACGTCATCAGACATTATATCTGTGAAATAAAGCTAGTATGTGCAACATTTTTAAGATGTACTATAGCAGATAACTCGGTACTTTTTTGTAGTTCAGAAACCATTTTATGCTATACTGTGTACGAATGCCCATTGAAGCGTATTGGAATCTTTTTGTAGTATTAACGAATGTAAATTACTTCCACCAAAATTCTACTGTCAGTGCAGGAGGTTCGTCCTCGATTTCCAGTCTCTTCTCCATTTTCGCCTGTTACAGTCCTCATACATTATTGCTACAAACAGTAATACGCAGCGTGTGGGACACACACACACACACACAAAAGAAAGAATGAGAAGGGGAGTAAGTAATTTAATTATAATAAGTTCATAAGTGTATAGAGGTCTACTGTAAAAATTAATCTGGAATTTAGTTATTTTAATAGTTACGATTTAAAAACAATATATTCCGAATAATCTCTAGTTCGACAATAATGTTGCTTTTTTGTGTTTTATTAAATACAAATTTATTGGTATTCTGTTTTTATAACATGTAGCTACCTTTTTATTCCTATCTTAGAAGTGTGCTGAACATTTCAATCTACCTCTGCGTTTAGGACCCTTGATTGGAATTGATGGGATGGTCCCTTGCTTGCTTTCGGAGAGGAAAATAGTTTTCCTCCACCGGAACATATTTCGTGGGGTTGTCCACTATATGCACCAAAACGCTTCTTTTTTTTGTACAAGAATTTCTGACGGTCGGAAACGAATTTGATGAATACAGAAAGAAAATACAAGATTTATGAAGAAATAGTCTGTAAACTAGGAGGGATACGTGAGACTTACCAGCAATAGTGGAAAAATTAAATAGAATTAAATTTTTATAATGCTCACGCTCTGGCGTGCACAGTAAGAGAAGATATACACGGGGACCTCGTATTGTTTAACTATAGAGACGGGGAAGCCTCAAGAACATATCAAGTTTTATATACAAGATTGTATTACTGTTATTGTACATTTGTTGAAAAAGAGGCAGAAATGTTTTCCTCCACGTGGTCATACGCAGTTTGTAATTACTTTTTTGACTGTAAATATATTTATATTTATTTATTCAAGTTTGGTAATACACTCGATAAAATTAGTTTAAAAAAACCGTAGTATTCGAAATAACTCTCTGAAATGGAAACTGTTTCTGCATAGTTAATCCGCGTTCCATAACATAACAACCCTCCCTACGCAGAATAATACTCCTCTCGTATTAGGAGCTAGAGCGATAATCAGCGAATGTACGCGCTCAACGACATGGCAACCGGATCGACGGACTTAATGACTCTTGTCTGGACACATGTGACCAGCGGAGGGATTCTGACGCTAGTAGCGTAATATATTTCCCGCCTGCATTGAATTCACGCAGCGCTTGATATGTGTGTGCCGCAGGCTACTTCACAGCTGAAGCGCAAATCCGAAATGATCTGCGAACGATTTTCTGAATATATCACGCGGACGTTCATGTTTTGTACTGAAATAAAGCTGCATTGGAAAATTCCATATATTAATAGCGCAATTAAAAAAGAATTTGAATCTCTTTCGATATAGTACAGAATCAGAAGTTTAATTAAAACTAGTGAGTCCGAGAAAAGATTTCGCAATTATACTGATATGAGAGTGTCGATTAGTGAAGTCAGTGGAACGTGAAAGCAAAAAGTGGTATTTACAACTTCCGATTTCGTTTTTTAAGATAACGGAAATTAATAATGAGAAACTAAACAACTATTCAATATTGGAATTTTGATACTGGTTCAATTTTGAGTTTAAAATGTTCATATTTACTTATTAGATACTTGTTCATTAAAATAATTAAATGCTTTATTGAAAACTATTATTATTATTATTATTATTATTATTATTTTGCGTAGTTTATGAGATAAATTTAATTATTTGCATTTTATTATTAAAATTTACAACTTGTATGTCAAATTTTATTTCAACGTGATGGTACCTCTACACTGGATTAACCTTACAGATCCTAGTTTAGTTTCTTGAAAATATGGTATATTTTGTTTCTGAGTAACATAGAAGCTGAGCAACTATTTTGAATAAGTTAATTTTAAAAAAATTGTTGTTTTGTGCCTTGTTTAATGTAAAATGCTAAATTGTAAAAAGAATGTAATGATATTTCAAAAAAGTAAATGTATTCTATTTCCCTTTCAAGATAAATAAAAGTTATGAACTTAAAAATAAACATAAGCATTCAAAGATTATTGAGCCATGAGTAGCGCTAGCTGGTAGGTGGTTCATGAATTTACAATTGAATTTGGATTTGAAATCAAAATATAACTGAACTCTGGACATTTGTCTGCCAGTTTCTTCAAATACGAACAAAAAAAGAAAAATAAGCAAACAAAGAATTATAAAGTCACAGGGTATCATTGAGTTGATTTTGTATGAGTTGAATTGATGCAACTTTTGTTCCACAAAAATTTATTTATGATAAAAAACTTCAGAACATCTGGGTTACCTATCGTTTTATACATCACATCTCAACAATGGATAAATTTGATATTGATAAATTTAATGTCAAAAAAGCAGTTTGTAAACTGCGTATGACCACGTGAAGAACAATAAACTAACTCTCCGGAAGCAAGCAAGGAATCATCCCATCAATTCCAATCAAGGGCCCTTAGGCAGAGGAGAATTTAACATTTCAGCCCACTCCTAAGATAAGGATAAAAATAGTTCGGTACGTGTTATATTATTAATAGAATACCAGCAAATTTGTATTTAATAAAACACAAAGTTATTTTAGAAGTACGCTGTATTTGGAAAATATTGTTTATAAATCGTAAGTATTAAAGTAACACTAAATTCGAGATTTAGCTTTTCAATAGACGGTTCCTAGAGAGCCTGTATAAACAATCCACCTCTATCCGAAGGAAAACCGGAGAAAAACCCAGACTAGTTTGGGTCTACAGAATCAATGTAACATCAATCAATGTACATAAACGTTATTCAAAATCTGATGCGTTTGCGATTACGTATCACTCAAACGGACTTTTGGCAAATCGCGTGAGTGGGTATCTCCTATAAATAAATTTCGGACGTTGCCAATCACGACCCAATTCCAAAGCGATCCGATCGCGGTCAACGTCATTCATGTATTCAGTGCATGCCCACGTGGCAGAAGAGGGTATCACACAGTGGGGCATCTAACCTCGTTCATCACTGCGTAGTCTGATGCATTGGAAACCAAATACTCTTGGATGCCTGCGCTCCACCACGCACCAATGGCAATTGGCAAGTCAGCTCCAGTACCATACATTCACATGATTTCAGTTCAAAGATCGTCGCAGCATACTACATTTGCTTATGCAGTGTTTAATAGTTTATTTCCATGCATTATTTTTAATGCAGTGTATAATCGTTTTTATATAAATATGTATATCAACCTTTAATATAGACAAATTTTTATTGAATATCACTGTTTCAGCAGTTGATTACTGCCATCGTCAGATACATGTAGTGTATAAACAAATGTATTAATTTTATCTTGGTAACAAAAAAACACAACAAATTAACTTCATATACAATTAATCATGTTACCTGGCGGTGAGGTTCACCGCAATCTAGGAGATTTCATATACAAATAAAGCCATTCTATAGAAAAAATAAATAATATAAAAACAAACCATCCAAGCAGAGAAATAAATAAATATTTCTATTAAATTATGATTGGCGACGTGAATTATGACAATAATATTTCTGCCAACTGAGCGTCTGCAAACGTTACAAGAACGTAACTATGAGCTCACATACCTTTCACTGGTCAGTGAAAATCTAACGGACAGTATGATCAATTTAACCTGCCTTCATTGACGAATTCAATAACATTTAACTGAAGCTTGTTGTACATAATCATGAATCCTTTATCTTTAAATTAATGCCATGTGTTTAGTTGTAAGTTTTAGTATTAGATATTTTACGTGTCCATTGATTTCTTGTATGGTTAGGTTAGATTTTTGGTGGTATTATCACGGAACGTGATTTTGTGTCATTTCTTTGTAAAACAATTAATATTTGTATGTCCATTGATTTATTGTTTGTTTTGATATAAAATCATGGAAATACATTGGTTCTCCAATTACAAAACTCTTTTAATTATTAAAATCAAGATACCTTCCACGTGTTTTTGGAGTACGGTTCATGCTCCAGAGGGTATCTTACGCTAAATGATGTTCCTTGCATCCGGCTCGGTTCAGTCCTTCAATAATTTTAACGACAAAACAGTTTACTGCGTGATAATGTTAGGTACGTAAATTTTATGAACAAAATTAAAATACTTTATACTGAAAATACTTTCTACGTAGTATTCAATCGGGAAACGAGGCTTCTCTTGCGAGTTGAAAGCTAGCAAACTGAGAGCAGGAAATTGAAACTAGGTTTGTTGAATTAATGTTTCTAGATTGTACAAAAAATATGTATAATTAAAGGTATAATCACTTTGTGAACTATTTGTTTCTTTGCATCGATAATTTCATTGCAATGTAATATTTCGCCGTTATATTGTATCGCTGTAATGAAGGGTGAAACTAGCTGAGCTCTCGCAGCTTTGCTCATCGTGAATTTTGTGATTCAATAGCATGTTTCGAGCATTTAGCTCGTTCGTTCCGATACAATTGTCTACTATTGAATACGTTGATCAGAATAGTCCGAGGCAATATATTTTAGCAGAGAATGGCTTCGATCCACGGACCTCAGGATTATGAACACAGCACTCTTCCACTGTACCACTCTCTGGTCAGTAAAAAAATATAAATTTTGTAAATTAATAAAATTTTGACAGTGGGTATCTTTGAGCGAAGTACTACACAGTAGGATAATTATATTATAATACCTAAAATCAAACAAGGTCTAATGCTAGTCATTTGTTAAATAATATAGATATTCTTCATTACTATCGATTTAACAACGAAAGAATGAATATTATATATTTTGTATTAAGGTGATTAACCATTGAGCATCATCTCAAATGGATGCATTCAAATATAGACATCTGCTTCTTATTATTCCTCTATTTCTACGCGATGTATTTATCAATAGTTCACGAGTATATCCAGGATCCAAATTGCTGAGTTGATTATGACATAGTTTATATAATATTTCTCCCTAAATGCATGAACACAATACAATATTCTGTGATAAATTATAACATCTTAGAACAATGCTCAATTAGTACCATACACATGTATTAATGTGAAAAAACGATTTCACAGAATAATATACAAAAATATATATGTGTAAACGTTTCATTAACATAAATTGTTATTTATGTTAATGTTTTTGTAACATTGAACTGTATCCAATAAGGAGTCGAACACTGTACCTTAAATTACTTTTTTTTAACTGAGAAAAAGAGGGTAATCAAAAGGTCATCAATTTTGTATGAATTTTAATAAGAAATGCTACGACGTATACATATGAGGGAAACATTAACGATAGACGTCCGTGGAGCATTATATTCACTTATGTTAGAAGAATTTGTGAATTATTACTTGTACCTACATAACTGACGGACCAAAACAAAAAAGGAAGGTATCGATTGGTTCAAATATTATTCAGTTATTAGATATCTTAATTTTGTATGAGAAATGTACTGGGAAATATCCGCACCCATCCTTTTTTGCTGCCGATTAACAAACAGCCTTTGGGAATATCAGTTTATATCCAATTGCGCGCGAAATCATCTGCTGAACAAATACAATGAAAAATTTATTGTGATCTCAGAGGCACGTTTTGCCGATTCTGAAGGGGTGTGCTTTATACACGAGGCGAAAGGAAATTTTTCCGTTTTTCGAGACTAAAACAACTTCAATTGTTAAACCTACAACTCGTTCTCCGTTGGAAAGTAACGTTTGTTATTATTAATGCAGGCTACGGTTGTTTGATTTGCATTCTGAAGGGAAAAAGTTTCAAGTGAATAACAAGTCCAGTGGTAACGGAGTGCTGCCAGAGGGTGGTGAGAACCCTTCCGCACCGAACTTCGAACTCAACGTAACATAACGAATGCCAGTTTAGACGGACAGGTTTGTTTACGCTATGAAATGAAAATCTAAAGGATTCAAGGTGTCACGGGGAAGTTCACTGGCTTTAAGCATTAGGAAGAACTGCACCAAAAACAGTTGTTTCATGACGTAAGATTCAATACTCTGATGAGTGGTCTTCTTCTCAGACTATTGAAATTTTTCGAAGGATATTTAAACTAGCAAAACCATTAGACCTTTACTTCATTAAGTTTCTAAAGTATGTAATTATCGAATTAACCGGTCATAGTTTCACAGACTGGATTTACAATCTGTCAAAGAAACGTTTCGACCCTCACTGTCGGTCATCATCAAGTAAATACTGACAAAAAACGATGATGGCCCACAGTATGTAGTTAGGGAGCGTTAATTTAACATATCTTGTATAAAGAGAATTTTTGTAATCGGATAGAATGATATTTAATAGGTAAATAATACATTCAATTGGAATTTCAACAATAGAATAATGGAATACAATGAATGTAAATTGATTCGATTATATACTTCTGTTTTCTTTTTCCCAATGACATAAATATACCTACACGTGACAAATTATCTTGGTATGAACCTCAACGAGAAAATGCGCTGGAAGGAGTATTTAAAGAAAAAAGGGGTAGAAATATAAAAAAACTGAACAAAAGAAATGTATTGGGTAATAAGGAGGAAATCTCAATTCACAATACTTAATCATGTTACGTCGAATGAAAATGGGAGACGGGACCGGGGTTCGAACCCGGGACCT